>JAOPJW010000002.1:13991116-14003300 GCA_027122535.1 Octopus maya | reverse complement strand
TATCAATCCTTTTGTCAGAGTTTGACTTGTCAAAAAAAAAAAGAAAAATGCATTTCATTCTAACCTTATGGTTAGTGGTATCAAGAACATTTTGCCATTTGAACAATTCTCCTACAGAAACCATTCCACCCTTCCTCACATGGTGAAATGGATGTAGAGTAGGAAAATATCTATCTTTTTGAAAACCATTCAACCTTATGATTAGTTTCATGCAATAGTTATTTTCCAGACCTATGCAGCACTCAATTTTTATCAAATTTATTTTCCCCAGTACTATTAGTAGCATATCTGGCAATATTGTCTTTTTTCTTTAAATAAACTGAAAAAAAATATATAGAAATTAAATTGAGAAATTGAAATTAAGTTTACTTTTTTACTTTATTAATTTTTTTTTCAAAAGGTTGTTACATAGGTCGAAGTGTGTTGCTTAGATATCATAGTCAATTGAAAGGTGACGAGTTGGCAGAATCGTTACTGTGCTGGACAAAATGCTTAGCAGCATTTTGTCTGTCTTGTTCTGAGTTCAAATTCTACCAAGGTTGACTTTGCCTTTCATCCTTTTGTGCTCAATAAAACAAGTACCAGTTGAGCACTGTGGTCAATGTAATCAACTTACACACTTCCCCAAAGCTGCTGGCCATGTGCCAAAATTTGAAATCAATATTTATAGTAAATTGTGTTTATTTTTTCTTCCATAGCATTTCATTAATTTGTAATCTTAAGCAGTATGTGTGAATCATTCTCATCATCATCATTTAATGTTCATATTCTATGCTAGCATGGATTGGACAGTATAACAGGATCTGACTAGCCTGACAGTTGCATTAGTCTCCACTGTCTGCCTTGGTAAGGTTTCTACACCTGGATACCCTTCCCAATGCCAACCTCCTTTAAAGAATATACTGGGTACTTTTCTTGTGGCACCAGCACTTGTAACTCATAAGACAAGATCCCTTAACTGAGTGGGATGCAGTATTGAGGGCAGTGGCTTTGCATCCAGTATTGAGAGTTTAAAGTGTGAAAGAGGAACAGTAACACATGTCTTGCTGTAGAGGAGGTTCATGGCTATTCCTGCAGAAAAATGAGAAATGATGGTAGAGATGCGGTATCAAAGCCTTCCATCAAGATACCAGAAGGTGGCATGAAAGAGAAGAGGGGGCAGAAAATTAAGCATGATTAGGTGGATAGGGTAGTTAGGTTTTCAAAATATAAAAGGGGAGTAACAAATGGCAAGAGATGAGGACAGAAGTGAAAACTGAATGGTGAACATGAATGGAGGTGTGGGCAATGGTGTATCTCAGTATGAGGAAAATAGGAGTGAAACATGGAGCTGAATTCAGTAGATGGTAATACGCATACACACACACATATATGAGTGAGAGTTCCCTAGGTGTTTGTGGCATGAAGGGCATCCAGCTCTAAAGCATGTGTCTAACATATGTTAGAATAGAAAACATAAAAATGAATGAATGTGTATATCCAGGATAAAGAAGGATGATTTTTATGTTAGTAATAATAATACATATTTTAATTTTTATTTTTCTCAAATATTTTTATTTTATCCACCTTGGACTTTTTTTTTCTTCATTGCATGATATTAGTACAATGATATTTTTTGGTTTTATTTACTATTCTGAATATATATTTTTGGTCCTTATGTACAGAAAGAGTCCCCAGTTCTTGTACCTAAAAATGGAGATGTTGTGAGTTATTTAGCATTTTACTAATACCAACAAAGCTTTTAGCTTATTCCTTAAAAAGCTTATAAAACATTAATTTTTGCCTCTTTATTTTTTTTACCAACAATTTCTTATCTTCCCCAAATACTACTTTTGGGTACCTTATTCTATTTATGTGTATATATACATGTGCGTGTGTGTTCTGTTAGAACGTCTAGGAATTTTACAACTTAATTTTACTAAATATTAAATTTATTGAAAGTGTTCTATATGTCTTTCTTGACATTTTTTGTATTTAAATTTTTTCTTTTTTTAGATTTATCTTTTAATCTAATCTAAGAAAATAAATTATATAATCTGAAAGGTTTAATCTTATAAGTAAACTGAATCTTAGTAGTTTAATTATGCAATTAAAATTAATCTCTAGAACTGAATATAAGGGATATTAAATGTTGATTATAAATACAACAGGTGTATGGAAGAGAATTAAGAAAATGTATATCTTGTGAGTCCATATTAGGAACTCATTCTGAGTTGTCCTCTTTCATGTATCCTTTGTATTTGTAACCATATTTAGTTTCAGTGCAAAGTTATTTATAATTTCACTGTTTTAACTATTTTTACTTACAAAGACATTGTTCTGGTTGTTCTAATTTAATAAAGTTAAGAGCAACAAGTTGAAACAATTTGAAATACAGTTGTATGAGGTGCTTGACTGCAAATATTACTTCTGAGTTTCTTTCTAAAAATCATTTCATTGAAGAGAATAGTGCCCTATATCAAAGTTGCTGTAAAAAAAAAAGATTACTAGCATATTAATTTGGTTATTCTAACCATTTATTTTTTAACATGCTGGATTTGTTAACGCTGTCAGTGTTTTTTTCTTTTTTCTTGTTTATTCCTATACAATGCTACAAAGTCAAGTTACTTAATAAAACTAAGTCATTCCACATTTTGTAAAAAGAAAGCTTTCATAGCTTCCTTAATAAAACATTTTCTGTAGTTAATTGTATTTAAAGCATTCACAACTCATTTACTAGATTTACTTTCTGTTCTATTTTAGTCTAGTTTGAGTGTGTTATTTACCATTTCATGTTTGTTTTCTGGTATTTGGTGCTGATGCTTTACAAATATTGTTATACACTTGCTAATTTAACTAAATTCCATTACTTAACTAACACACAGTTTATTTTTTTTATATGGTTTTCCCTTGCTTTTTGCAATGATTTATTTATTTATTATTATTATTTTTTTTTTTGTGTCTGTTACACTACTTCAATATTTCTGATTAATATATCTTAAATTATCAGTAACAAAAATTGGTCAGCTTTTTAGTTTCCCGCTGGTATGACTATTGTTAAGCATCCAGAAACACAGCTATTTCTACAGGAAATGGCCTGTGTAACAAACTGTGTTGAATTTTAGATTGATACATAATGATTATAATCTGTTCCACTTAGAATACAATTAAATGCTTTAGTTTTTAAATGTTTCTTTTAGTATTGCTTAGCTTCCTTTACTGGTTAATTTCATTCAAGTTATTCTATGTTTGGTTTGTGTGGTATCCTACTATTTCTTTCTTTTTGCTCATCTCCTTCAATGTCCTTTTCTTAATGATTCATCAGTGCTATTTAACATATTGCTAATGTTGTTTGTTAACATTTGGTAACAGAAATAAATTTGTGCTTTACTCATCTATCTAAACTTTTTATAGTCCTTTTGTTTTTACATATTGACCTCCCATCAAATGCTTAGATGTTCATACAATTTATTTTTCATGGATGCATTAGATTTTCTGGTGTTGTTTATTAATATCTAATTAATTCTCTTTTTTTGACTTTATTTTTTGTCTAAGAAATTCTCTGTCTTAAAAACATTAACGTTTGCCAATTATTTTAAGTTACATTTTAATAAGGTGGCAGAATTACATACATACACATGTACATAATAGTAACAAGATTTGAAAGCTATTTTTTGATAGATGTATTAAAAAAATTTTTATCACTAGTACTTAGAAAGAAATAATGGGTAAGAAACGAACTGCAGAAAAAGATTTCATTTTAGAGATAATAAACTCCATCACCACCACCAAAAAAAAAAAAAAAAAGTATCTCAGTTACATTCCATTATATATGACTTGTCATTACTAAATTTGAGTATCTTCAAACTTAAAATAGTACACTTCATTGTTGAGTGGATGGTGTTAAGAAGGGCAGCTAGCTCCAATATTCAAACATATTTGTGTAAGCATCTGACTCATGCTTCAACAGAAGCACAGGGATATTCTACATATATAATCTTTTGTAATCAGTCACACTGAATGAAATAATATCTCTAGTTTTATGATTTTATTTTGTTTTAAGATAGAGGTTTGATTTTCAGTAAAATATGTATCTACCAAACAGTTTCCATGACACAAAGAAAACATGCTTTCAGTTTATTTATGATATCACATTGTTGATAATTTATTAAAAGAAATCAATATAAACACAATATATTTTGTATGTAGAAAAGCCATTTTAAGTCATTGATGTATTGGAAATCATGCTTTTGAAGAGACAATTTTGGAGTTGAGGAGATGATTTTAAACAGGGTATTTAGCTATTTAAAGAGGTATTGGAACTGATATCAACGTAATTTTCTTCTGATTTTTGAAGAAAAGAAAATGAGACAATAAATAACATATAATGTATTTTTCGTAAATGTGACAAAATGTCTTAAATTTACCTTTGGTCTTTATAATTTACAAAATATAAATGAAAATATATTTGGATATGACTTGGAATTGATACTATAGACCTAAGAATTGTAAAAATAAATCTAGATCTGTAATGCCTATGTTCTAAGGTTTACAAATAAACTATCTGAACCAGAAAGAGCAACATGCACCTCACTGGGATTAAGTAAAATGGTCCCCCACCTCTCACATATATATATAATGCCGGTCAGTCTACAAGAGTTCAAAGTAACTTCTAGTAGTAGTGCTGGGATAATCTAGTATAATTTGTAAAGTGGTTGATGTTCACTGAAAAATGCTCTGCAATAATTATTTACTGTAATGAATATTTTCCTTAGATGCTCTTTGAGTAAGCTGTTTGTCAGCTGAGTCAGTTTTTTTACTGCATTAATCACTAGAGTATTTGCTAACTAAAAAATTTAGAACACACTGTTCCAAATGAATATATTACTACGATTGTCACAGTGATATTAATACACTAGTGTTATCTATTATACGACACCTATCTTTGGAAATATACTGTTATCATCATGGGTAATAGCAAGAAATATGATGTGCATACAATAATTATAATTTAACTTTTATCAAATTATTCCTGGTGGCAAGAGTATACTTACAAAGTTACCTTCATATGATTGGTAACACTAGTTAAAATATAATCTGATTTGGCATTGTATTGTCTTATCCTTTTTCATTGTGTCTGAGTAAATTAAAATATTAATCACAATATCTGCAGCAATAAATATACTGATTAGTTATTGCTACATGTTAGATGCTGTTTTTGGCTTACTTATGGCAATTGGCATGGCATTAATGTTTTGTCATGTGTAAAACATTGGTTTTCTCCAAGTTTACATGTAATTCAGGTTTGATAAACAACTCACTGTTTTATCCATATTGTTACTTTCATAGGTAGGGAAAACATTTTGTGCTGTTTATCATATATTGTTTCTCTTGTTTGTTTGTTTTTTTGTTTTTTTAATGGAAATTATGTTTGTGATATTTATGATGCAGAAGAAAAACAACTGGTTTTTACTAGATTAGAAAAGTTCATGTTATTCAGATTTGATATTTGTAATCAATTCCAAATGAATTATTTTGATTAAAATTTAACATTTCTAAAACAGTGTTTTACTAACACTTTAACCTTTTTGTCTTTGGAAAAGCTATTTAAATTTCAGTGCAATTTTCAAGTGTTTAATACTTCTAAACTTGCGTTACTCAGTATTTTTTTTTTTTTTACTGTAAACGTATTTTTATTATTTTTTCTCTTAACTGTCTTTGGGCTTTCATAAATGATGGGTAAAATAAACTACGAATATTTTCTTAATATCCTTCACAAGCAAATTTGCATCTATAAAATATATATCAATAAAAATGCTCTTATGTATGGTAAATGATCGATAATAAGATGAACTTTCTGTAAAATAATTTGTTTCTAATTCGTCTATAATTTGTTCATTAAAGAGCCAAGATCTAGTTCTTTGAAATGTTCCTCTGGCAATTTGTTGAACAAAGTTGCATGTCTTTGGTCACATAAAACATAGTATTTAATTTATATTTTCTGTTATGTACCTCACTTGCTATGCTTTCTTCTGTCTGTTAAAATACTGTATTTCTGAATCTACGCATGCTGTTTCTCTTGTAGCAAATACAATCTGCTCCACTTAGCCATCATGGTCGTGCTGACTCTACACCAGCCATTCAAAACCATGATGCTGACTACATTGTAAGTTACCTAATAACATATGTACCATTTTAGCTTACTGAACTTTATCTTTTTTTTTTTTTTCCAAATTTTATTTACTCCTTTGTGCTTTTCTCTACTACCAAATGTCTACACTTAATATTTGTCTTTGCTTTAGCTACCGTTGATATTGTCATAGTCTAATTAAGTATAAAACAATCCATGTGCACAATTGTTTAGTTCTTGTCTTGTCATTTCTATAAAGGCAATTAACATGCTGTAATGCTCATGTTTGAAACCCATGTAAGCAAGCAATCATTGCTTCTCAGACTAAATCCTTTAAATTTGAAAGCATGGAATTTTACATTTCTGAGTGCTGTAGGCAGCTTGGAAAATGTCAGCTTTTTTGAATTTAATAACATTGGCAACATTTTCATGAATATATTATTTTGCCTTTGCTTTCTATTTAAATTCATTTCTTTACCTCTTGCAATTCCCTCTGGTAGCTGTTAGTCTTCTTCCTTTGGTAGATTAGTTGCAAATATGTGGCAGTTTTTATTTTACAGTTTTTAATATCTCTTCTTGACACTGTTTAATTTATTTATTTATTTATTTATTGTCAATAACCTTTTTCCCCAATTTAAAACTTAATATCTATATTCCGTTTACAATGGATTTATAATAATATTGCTTAAATATGAAAACAGCTGATTGTTGCTACCCATTTGTCTGCTTCCTATGTTGGTTCTATAATACTGCAAAAAAGACAATACAATAGTTGAAGTAGAAGTGTGCTAACATTTGAGTATTGCTAAATAGATTAATACTTTATCATATAATGTTTTTGTTGCTTGGTGACTAATGTTTATTTAGGTTGTATTAAATTGCAGCAAACTGGTGCTGGATTAATTTATATCTACAACAAACTTTTAAAATATTTATGATCGAATTGAAACATATTGATCACAGTTTTTTAGTTTTAAATTCATGCTGTTTATTGTAGCCATATTACTTTTCATTTAATTTTAAAATTCAATCAAGAATTTGCTCTTTCGCTTCTATTTCATATTTTAACCTTTTATCTTTTTAATGCAAATTGCTCTGGCTGCTTCAAATTTCATTTTCTTCATATTCCTCCTCCCCTTTTTCTCTCACCTTTCTTTCTCTCACCTTTCTTTCTCTCACCTTTCTTTCTCTTTTTGAACAATACTGAAAGTTGTTCCATTGAAATTATTGCTCCAGTTATATATTAGGACAAAGATTTGAATTGTGATTTTAATACAAAATTGAAGTTATTAGATAAGTCACACAAGTTTTGAACGTCCAGTTCTGGCTTGGTCAGTCTACTTGAACAATTTATTGATTCAACAAAGATAATACTATAAGGCATAAATATTGATGAAGATTGAATAATAATTATCCATGGGGTTCCCATAATTGAATAAGAAATACTTTTCGTTTGCTGTGAATAGATTTAAATTGCTCATCTTTCACTTGACAAAAATTTTTGGAAGAGGCTGTATTGCTTTGGTTTCTTATAACAAAACAACCTTTGCATATCTGCAAATATTTTTTCTTTGAATACCATTTCATTTACTGTCAATAGATTTAAATTCCCATGTTTCTTTCCATGAGGCTTTTTATTAGGGATTGTATATGTAGATTCTCTCAATCATTTAAAAACCTCTGTGCATATCTTTTTTAGAAGATTTAACTCTGCTTAAAATAATATTTGTTGACATTTTGTTTCCCTATATCAGCTACTAACACTGTATTTCTAAAAACTAGTTTTTCTCTGGTATATTTTCCTACTTTGAAGCTGTTAAAAAAAGTCCTGTCTTCTTTTAAGGATATTTTGCTTCCTGTTTTCTTTAGCTAGAGCTTAGAGCTTCATTTAACCACAAGATTTCTTTCTTTTTTTTTTTTTTTTTTTTTTTTTGATGGGATTTACTCTTGGTTGTCATTTCTAATTAGAATTAATAGAGCATGTCTCATGATATGTTTTATAAAAATTTAACATTGTAAGGTAGCCTCTTGTAGCTTATTGCCTGTAACATTTCTTCAATGTAGGCTGCAATATATTCATCTACTAATTCAATATTGTCTGATTGTCTGGTGGTTGGTTATAACAAAGTCCTAATCTTACTAGACTGGTACTTTTTTTTCTAGTATCTAGTGCTTTTTACCATGTTAGATCAACGCATGGTTTTTAGATGTTTGCTTTGGAGTCAGAACATCGCATCTCTAACCAAAATAGCAAATTTTTTCTTAGGATTTCAGTATATTTGTTTTCCAGGGCGCCAAACATACTCGTAGCAAGTCAGATATGCATCCTATCTCTTCTGAATCAATAGAAAATTTCAGAGTAAGTGTATTCTTACTATGTCCATTCTTTCCCCCCTTTGCACCTCTTGTATCATCTAATCACTCTAGGAAATACCTCAACCATCTGATTGTCTGATAGTTAACCTTCACAACCTTTTCCCCCACCTCCTCATTTGGTTATTGACCTTGTGATGAATTCCACGAAATAATTAGCTTTCACATTCTTTCTGTGTCAGTAATTTTTTTTCAGTGACTGATTTTGTATTTTATTTCAAAATACTACGTCTATTTTTTAAGACAGCTGCTCTTCATTTTTGAAGAAGAGAGGAGGAGAGACTATTTTTGGCAATACATAGAACAGTGTAACTTAGAAATTTTATGGACATTATGTCTCCTTAATTTACCAATAAACTACATTTTCACAAAAAAGAGAATTTGAAATGTTAGTTGTGAAAAGTTATTTCTCATGATGTTGGAAGTTTCATAACAATGAAAAAAAGTAAAAAAGAATGGTATATTTTTTAATCTGTTCAGTACTTCTACTGAACTGCTTTTGTTAATTAAAAAACATCAAGATGCCGAACTAATAATGATGTTATTTACCAGGAAATGTCATTATGTAAACCAGTCAGTCTTGATCGAGTAAATTTATGGCATGTATAGGTAGTTGGTCAGATGATTAGGTCTAACTGTTATAGCTGAAGTAGTAATATAATTTTTCAGTAGCATGTGTGAATACTGTGATCCATGTTGTAAGTTAGAGAAGTGATTACTTGTATTGGTGACATTAAAGAGAATGCTTGCTAGTTCTTTTGTTTTTTTTTTTTTAAGGTGTGCATGGGATAGTGATAAGTCTATGATGCAATTTGGTGATGATATCTTCTTTTTTATCTTTTCATGAGTAGTTAGTATTATTACATAGCAATAATCATCTTCACTCTAATTTTTTGAGTGGTCGGTACAGTAACATTTTGCTGTTTGTATCTATGGAAGTAAATTATTATATTTTTTTTTTATGACACCAGAGTTATCTCAATATCTCCTCATTAGATTTTGACTACTTGAACTCTTACTTGGAAATTTCACCATTATGAGTGTTTCTCAAATACCATTTTCTTTTTAATCTTGTAAATTTTCTGTGATGCAAATGATAAATACATGCAGATTTTATTATTATTATTATTATTTTTGCATATAATTTATTTCTTTGAGTTTTTAGTTTTCATGAAGAAATACCACACACACACACATTACAGTTTATTGTAACCCCTTTCTCGAAGAACAATACCACTATAAGTATTCATAATAACTTGAAAATCAATTGGTATTCAAAATATTTTCATTAAATTTTTATTATTTAAACTAATTCTAGTAATTTACTAATTACCTTTGTATTTCACATAAAATTGAAGAAGGAAAAATAAACAAATGTTTCTTGACTTATAAGTATTATTGTTGAGAGAAATCCCAAAATGTATGCAATCTAGATGAAATCAATGTTCTAACGAGTACAATGATCTTGTCAAATTGTGTCTGAAACTATTGTAGCCTTCATAACTCATCAGGATTTTATTGGAATTAGTTTCGTTGTTCTTTTACATTATTTTAAAAAATTTAATTACTTCATTTAATAATACATTACTTATTGCATTTGTTTTTTCAGGTAGACATATTCCTAAGATAATTTGTTTTACAAATTCTAAATTAGGTTACAGGCATTGATTAATTTTTTTAAAATTTCAATTGAATTATATATAATTGAATTCATTGATAACTCAATATATATTTTTTTTTCTTTGCTCACACAATTCGTATTAAAAATATATTTAGTTTTATTTTCTCTGAAAAATATTTACTTGATAATTCCAAACTTTTAAATACTTTTCTTGTGGTTAGTTTACTTTTTTAAAAAAATTAACACAAGAACATTCTCTTTGTAAGTGTGATTTATCAGAAACTGCTTAATGTTTTTAATAGTAATTTCTAGAGATTGTAGTTAATTTTTCACTATCAACCCTTTCAACATGTTACTGTAAGCACATTCTATTCAACTACACATTTGTCTACGTTTATTTTATACCATTCCATTTCGTATGTTAATACTTATTCCATCTTGGTACTTCCTCCCTTAGCCACCATCCTATATATTCTATAACCGACCTAAATCCCTGTACGATCTCCCAGATGGCCATAAACCAATTGAACCTTCATACAAAACTAATACCCCTGCTGTCTACCATGTATATGTAAGTTATTTTCAACCCTTTGTTATCCTTTAGATGCAGACTTTATAAGGAATGATAATCTTATGCATGAATATTTTGCAGAAGAGAACACCTTAACTGATAGATCTTTTTCTAAATATTATTAACCTTAACTGAACTTTGTTGAACTTTGCTGAACATTAGGTGTATTTAAAGATTTTTGTGTTGCTGATGAATTTTAAAATCTATATCAGCAGTCTTTTTTTTTTTTTTTTTTTTTTGTTAAACCTTTCTAGAATTTTCATTTTAAATGTAACAGTTTTTAGAAAGTTGTGGTGCTTGACCCATTGCCCATTGGGTTTTAAATGCACCATTGAAGATTTTGATTTCTTGCCTAGCTAGGAATAATGTGCTTGTGGTGAGTTCATCCCTCTCGTAGCTATACCCACAGGCTGAGTTGAAGTTTATTGACCAGACACATTATACTGTTTGATATTAAGATACAAGCTGTCAACCTCTCAGCTAGATGTCTGGATTATTTTCACTTCAACCAACCTTTTTTCTTTTTGTAGAAAAGTTTACTATATACTTACAACTACTCTGCTTTCAGTTTAAATGCTTTCTGATATACTATAATTAACTTAGACGTTTGAACGATTTGCACATACCTTAATACAAAAACAGAAAAAGAAAATTAACATTTCATTAGAATAGTTGCAGTTAATTAGGCTATTATTAACCCCTAACATTTGCATTTGTACCTACACTGCATTTCAAGCACCATATTCTCTTGTCATTTTTTTAATGTGACATAGTGGATAAGATCTTAAGATGATTCCGAGTTCAGTCTTATGTGATATGTAGACTTTCAAGAAATAGAAACACTAATTAATTCTTACCTGGAATTTCAGTGACAACATTGTGTTGTGACACCTGAATGTGTGTCACAAGTAATGATATATAATTAGAGAAAAAGTAGAAACCTAATTACAACAACAACAACATGTGTTTAAAAAAAATACATTCAGCAAATAAATTATGGTTCAGTTCTTTGAAATAGGGTGACTTAATCAGCATTATGTACACTCCACACTACTAAAACACCTTTCAATAATTCCATATTAACTAACCCCCACATTAACATATACTAATTTTTGTCTTCAATGTTTTCAGAATGTGAATTTATTTTTGTAGGTGTTTAAAAAGAAAAAATTGTTTTCATATTTACTGATCTTATGAATAATGATATCCCCTCTTACAATTTTAAATATATTGCTCAGTTTTATTTAAGATTTCATGATAAGCATTTTTTATTTTAAAATTAGCTGAATGGGAGTGAAGTAGAGATTTTGTTACTGCATCTATCTGTATTGAAAGAATTTTGAACATTTCTTCAAAATTTATTCAGATACTCATGATTGAAATAGAAAGTGAGAAAAAAAAAAAAACATCCAGCCAGATTTAACCCTTTAGCATTCAGATTAATTTGTCAAAAGTAATCCTTATTTATTCACATTTCAAAAAAATTATCTGATATTATTTTGTAGCTTCA
>JAOPJW010000002.1:12741300-12754144 GCA_027122535.1 Octopus maya | reverse complement strand
CTGACAGTGCTTCTCCGCCGTAATGGTTTCGCCTGGATCCAAAAAGCTGTGATGGATGAGATCAGCCGCAGACCACCAAACAGTCACCATGATCTTTTAGTGCAACTTTGGCTTCGGAAAGTACCGTAGAGCTTCGTCGGTGTCGAACCTCTGAGCTGATCGTCGCCGGTTGTCGTAAAGAATCCACTTTTCATCGCAAGTCACAATCCGGTCGAGAAACGGGTCGTTCTTGTTGCGTAAAAGAAGGGAAGACGAAATTTCAAAACAGCTTTTTTGTTGTTGTCGTTCAATTCGTGCGGCATTCATTTCTCAAGGGTTTTTGTTTTTCCAATCTCTTTCAAGTGGCTGGAAATTGTCGTATACGTTACGTCTAATTCAGAAGCAAGCTCTCGAACAGTTGTGCGTGGATTGGCTTCAACTATGGCTCTCAGTTGATCGTTGTCAACATCCAATGGCCGACCTCTACGTTTATCATCTTCAAGACTCTTGTCACCGCTATGAAATTTCATGCTGTACGTTCATTAGTGGTTCCTAGGCCAAACGCATCGTTGATATCGTGAGCTATTTCAGCAGCTTTTCGGCCTAGCTTGAACTGGAATAAGAAAATTGTGCGAATTTGCTTTTTGTCCATGTTGCATTCAACGTTCCGGAAAAAATGGCCTAATTATTCAAAAAGATGGAGCGAAAAGCGGGCTTTAAAATGATATATAAAGTCAAAGTAATTTAACAAAAATTAATTTGAAAATACATAATTTAAAACCAAAATTTAAAATTCCGCAAGAACTTTCTTGGCAACCTAATACTATTGTTGTTGCTACTGTCGTTATCTTCGCTGTCACTTTGTATACTTAGTATCGCACTGTTACAGTTCGTATTGCGGTGACGTCCGTCGCCCACATTAAAGGACACGAATTTTCAGCGACCTAGTTCCCGCAGGATGACTCCTCGAAACAGCTTGCTTTCGTAGCAATGGCACGAAAGACAGTACATATAAAAGGAGCGAGGCACCCTTGGCGGGTAGAACATGCGATGTTAAACGATTCCATTAGGTGGCCATTTACATTGCAGCAATCCAGCTTTTGAAAACGGGACCGAGACCGGCCGCCTCTATTCTAACAGCCCTTTTCAAGGCTATCAACAATCGGCTGTTGACGATTGCACACAATAATCTCCGACGGACTAACTTAATATCCCGATCTTTGTAAGCTTGACGCGCCGAGAAAGATATGTTTAGCTTTTAGTATCTGGGTACCTGCCTATGGATCCAACCTACGTCGACCGTACTGAACACAAATTTATGGTCTGTGTTGATGATGACTTCTGTCTATTGGCCTACAGAATACTCTATCTAGATGTGATCTGAATGACCTGATATTGTTTGCCCATGACCACATGGGCGCATTCAAGGATCCTACTTATAATCCGGATTTTGAAGCATCGTCCGTACCTCGAAATCCAGACCTTTCCTAAAAAGCAGTACCACCCCACCTTCCATTCCAGGTTGACAGAGATGATTAATGTCAAAGTCGTTAACAAGGAGGGCTAGTACTCGCGTGTCGGATATCATGCTATCATTAACGACTGTCACAGCCATAGCTAGTGACCAGAGGTCGTTGAAAAAGCTGTCTTGCTTTCTGGGCAACCTCAAGTAACGTACATTCAGATATAACATTGTATTTTCAACAACAGCCGTCACAGGTACAGAATTATACATCATGATCATTGCAGTAATTTCGCCCAATTGGCCAAACTAATCAAAATATAAAAAACATGGGCTGACGTAACCACTCTCCTACTGAGGTGTTGGAAGCGAAAGGAAGAAAGTCTAATTTCCAAATACGTGTCTCCAAGCACGAAACGGCCGGAACAAGTAGCTCACATCGACATAGAAAAAGCTCTGAAGTACATAATGCCCGACACATAGCACAGCAAGCACCAGTGCTCTTTAAGTGAGAAGGTCTGGCTGTGAAAAACTCTGTGGTATCCTGTCAAAGCGACAATATATTCTGTACTAATCTTATCTAGGTAGAAAAGTAAGGGTCAAGATTTCCGAGATCCCACCTAAGGTAAATATCTGATGGATCCTGGCCTGCATGATTCTGGATGGAAGTGATACCATTTTGAAAGTGAGACGAACCCAGAGAGAAAACTGATCTGGGATCAGTGTAGAGGTGCTCCTCTACCTAAAATCTCAAAATATTGACAAGGTCCCAGACCTCATCCGCTTTTCAAGATTCGTGGAGATGCATGTCGTAGTTGAGGGGGAAAAGCCTCATTACTATTTGTATGGGGAGACTGGCCACTTGAGAGCTTTCTACATTTAAACACAAGACAAAGAATCACAGAGCTCTTTTACTGCCAGTACTAGGGCTCCAACAGCCACAACAACATTAACAACACCAACAACACCAGCAGAGAGCAACAGTAGCGAGAACAGAAACACCAACAATATCCATAACGCCAAAAACTACACTAGCAGCTGTAAAAACAACAAAATTAACAGCCGTGACAACAACTGAAGCACAATTAGTACCATCATGACTACCACTACAACCAACATCAAAAGAAACACCAGAAAAATGGATCCAGAAACCCATCCAAGGGGTCTCCCGAACAAGATCTCTTTCCCTTTCTTGCTCTTCTCCTCTCCCGCTCTTTCAAATATATACACGAACATTGATACTCACACTCCCACAAACAAACTCTCACCTTTTTGCATGTGGCACTCTTCATCCGGAAGTGAAGGAGGAACACCAAAAAGCAAAAACCAAGAGTGGGTACGCACAAAAAACCATCTTGTCTCACAAAACACGTACCAAAAACAACCCACCAAACTCAGACACATCCACAACGTCAACCTCACCGACATCACAACCACCAACACAAATATTATTACTACCAACAACACTACTACATTAACAATCAACAACAAAAAGAAAACACATACAACAGCAACAAACAAACATAAATTTCTAACAAACAAGAAGTGATGGCCCTCATTACACGAAGTGAGGATATTGAGAAAGAGGTAATGTTTTTTGGCACAAACACATTTAAAGTGCCACAAGAGTTAATGATGATGCGTATGTTATTAGGTAAATGTAACCTTACCTAAACACTGTATCTATGATCCCTGTTGCTGCAAATGTATTGTTATTGCTGCTATTGTCGTTGTTTTTGTTATTGTAGATCGAGACTTAATTCCGGAGCAATATTTGGATGAAGATACGGGACCAACTGATGCTCACCTGTCTTCTTGAGAGAATCATTATCATGGACCCCAACACAGAAATGTAAAGGGAACAAGCCCAACTTATGGGTAGTTAGAGCTCTGAAGTCTTCGTTGACAATCTTACTAGAGATGGTGTCTCGATAAAAATAAGGGTTGGTGGCTAACCTTAAAACACAAACCTCATTGTTGAGTGAAAATGTCTAGTACAAATGTATCAAATAACGGTGTTAATGAGGCTAGAACCGAAGGTGAGAGCCTTTCTCCTGGTAGATGTCCTGTGGTTGAGCAGCGTAGGCCCGGTCGTACACAAATCCAAAGGCAGAGAAGGTGGGATAAGGAGGCAAACCGAACGGTAGTTGAATGCTGGATCAGGAATGAACTCAGTAGAAAGGGATTCCGACAACGAATGAAAGCAAAATGGAATGTAATACGACTCTTCGAGAATAGTAACTGTTAGTAGACCAGGCAAGAGCAATAAGAACAAAAGGGTGGTTAACAGACATAGAAATTGAAGAGATAAAAAGGTAAGTAGAAAATAGAAATAATACTCCACCAACAGATAACGTGCCCAGTGAGAACAGAAAAATGAAAGGCGGCAGTGAAGAAGTAGAATAAAGTGTAAATGTAAGGTGCATTCTCAGCAAATGAAGCAGAAGTAATAAGAAGAGCTATAGCACAAGAATATGATGATGACTAACAAGATATAGTGAGGATGCTGAGCCGATATATTAGAGAAGACCAGAATCAAGCACGCACCAATCTGAGGTACATTGATTGACGCAAGCTCAAAGTTGAAACCGAAAAGATAGATTCAGTCCTTGGGCTATTCCAGACGAAAAATATAACTGAAACTAATTAGATTATTTGGGCTGCAAAGAACAGACAGAAAGTAAAGACCCATTGTGGCGTAGACGAATTTGTGAGAAACAAAATTAAAAAGTGTAATATCGCACGTTCGGATGACCTCTACTCAACTATTTATCTTTATTATAGGCATATAACCTGAACAAAGAATGGACACTACAAGGACAAACAACACAAAACGTGGGGTACATATAGCGAATGATGAGTATGAAATGGAATATTTATAATGAAAGGATGAAATGGCTTACGAGTCCCCCAAAACACGCTGCTTCATTTTACAGCTCTATTTATACTGTTTGTTTTCAGTTACCATCTTCGTCTGTTATATATCAGGTCACGTCCTCTAAACCAATTACAACCTTCATTCAAGCACTCCTCAATATCCTCTATGTCCGCCACTTTAATCTTCTTCGTAGCCACATTAAACGTTCTATATACTATAATTTTTTTCTCCGTTCTTTTTACACCGTCCTTCGGTGGTGTAACTAGGAGGCAATCTCATTCCTTCTTAAAATATTCAAAACATTAAAAAAAAATTTTCTTTTCAACTACTATTTCTCCCAAGTGCCTGCTGCCGCTGCGTAACTAGTAGTTGCCATACCCAACAAATGGGTATCAAAAACAATTTTCAAACGTTAACAATAATTATTAAGAATAACTTTTCAATAACAATATTTTAACGGTTTTCAACAACAAAATTCTCAATAACAAAATTCAACAACTCGGTGTACTTCACGCTCTTTTCCAACAAAATCACCAGCTCAACTCATAGACCTCTACTCAGCTATTTTCTTTATTTGGCACTACATAACACAGAGGGGGACACTACAAGGACAGACAACACAAAACGTGGGGTACATAAAACGAATGATGAATTCTGAAATGAAATATTTAACAATGAAGGGATGTAATGGGTTACGAGCCCCCCAAAGCTCGCAGTTTCGTTTTACTGTTTATACTATTAATTATCTGTCTCTTTATCCGTTAGATATTCTATTATTTTCTCCACTTCCAACACGTTTGGTAAACTGTCGTATTTTACATATATTTCGGTAGGTCTTATCTTTGCTCCAAATATTTCCCTCAGCCTGTCTTTTCTTTCTTCCTCCGCTAGTACCGCTCTTTCCTCTGGTTTGAACATCTCGTAATTTAGCTTAACTTTCATTATGTTTTTCATTTTAGTTAGTCTCTTTTCAACTTCTATATCCTTATGATATCTTATCATTATTCTTGTATATCTTCCTGTACTCTACCCTGTTTTTGCTACATAATCCATTCTCCTCTTTATTTTCTCCTTCCACTCTCTCGCTCTTTGTTCTTCAGTTTTTTTCTCCCTGCTTATTGTTGGCTCTGGTTCCTGCGTTCGTATCTCCATACTCTCTTTTTCCATTGTAACTTGTTTCTTTGTCTCTGCTTTTCTTTTCTTGGGACTCTTTGGCGGAGACTCCACTCTCGTTCTTTTCCTGTCTGTCGCAGCTTCCTCCTCCTTTTCCTTCTCCGCTTCTACTACCTCCAAATGCTCTTGTTTCTGGGGACACATTGCTTGCATGTGTCCCCTACCTCTGCAGCTGTAGCATATTGGCGGCTCCCCTCTACCACGACTCTCAGTCGGGTCTCATCGGGGAGCACCAACTCCTCCGCCAACTTATCTAGATCTGGCAGGGTTATGTGTATCAAAGTTTCGAGACCATAACCCCACGAGTTGATCTCCTTCGACTTATCCACCTTTATTATGTCTACCTCCTCCTCGCAGTTGTAGATGATGGCTGCCACCAGCCATGCTTCATCAATCTCCGGGGGCACTCTCACTATCCTAACTCTTACGGCACGTTTCCCGCAGCAGGTCGGTAACAGTGCCCACCCTGCTGATCTCTAAGGCCCCGCAGAGTGCCCCTCCACATCCTCCTCGCTAACGAAGCGCACCTCCACCGCACCGCACCTCCACCGCACCGCACCTCCACCGCACCGCACCTCCACCGCACCGCACCTCCCTCCTCTCGAGAAAAACGTTGTTATTGCTTCAATCTCCTGTAAACATTCCCCGCTTCTGCATCAAATGTTCGGCAAACCATTCTTTTTCTCTTCGTCCCCTGCAACAAGTCGGCCGGTGGTGCCAAGTTGGAAGCAACCTCCCTCCTTCACAACTAGTCCACTGTATTCCTCAAAATCCCCCTCCCTTCCGTCTCAACCTGCCCCAGCTGCAGCATGCTGGGTTCCGGGCCCCCGCCCGCCACAGCAGCACAGCTGCCAGCTTCCACGCTCAACAATGGGTAGAAAAAACAAATTCAACAATAGTTCAATCAACAAATCCAACGACAATATCAACAATTTCAATAACACTTTCAAAATAAATTTTCACAACTCAGCGCTCGGAGAACTCTACTCAACTACCATTTTTTTTATTTGGCACTACGGCCACAACACAGAGGAGGACACTACAACGACAGACACAACACCACAATGGGGACAAAAAATCATAAAACGAATGAGAATGAGATGTTGTATAAAAATGAAGAAATGAAATGGCTACATGGGCCCCATTCCCATGCAGTACCATTTGAACGTTTAAATAACTCAATTATAATAGTTAAATTTTTGCATTGTTTTTTCTTAATAGTCTTTCTCTCTCTTTTTTTTCCATAAAACGCTTTTACTTTTTTCTCTTTTTTGTTCCTTTTTAGTTTCTTCTTTGTTTTTCCTTTTTTGTCAACAAAATTTTACTTACATTTTTTTCTTTTTGATACTTCATCAAAAGGCTCCAAGTTTTTTAGCTCAACTACTGGTGGCAGGTGTTCGCACTCCACTGACACTCCGGGCAGGTCAATCTCGTCTCCGTACATGTCTTTCAGTCTCTTGTATGTGTCTTTGTCGATCACAATGGCTTTCCAGTTTTCGGAATATATACCCGTGGGTAATCTCACTCTTATGATATGCTTGAATTTTAAACTTTTTCTTTCCGCCTGTTTGCTTTTTGCATATGTTACGAAATTCCATTTATTTTTTCCTCTTGGTTTTGTCTTTTCTTCTTCCACTTCTGGTACCTTTTCCTTTTCAACTCTGAACAATCTCTCCATTTCACCCTCGTAAATTGCACTCCTCAATCTCTTTCCTTCGCAGGGACAACCGGCTTCTTTAACACTGTAACTCCTCGCACACTTTTCCAATTACTTTTCACTTTCTTCCTCCACCACCCTCTTCCTCTGCCTTCCTTCTGGTCGCAGCTTTCATTTCCACCTCTTCTTTCTTCTTTTTCTGGTTATTTGGAGGCGGACTCGCTCTTTCACTTCTTCTTTTTCTTTCCACCTCCGTGAATCTCTCCTCCGCTGTTTCTTCCATCTCCTCCTGCACTACCCGGTTCGCACTCTCCCGCTTCTCCGTCTGTTTTCTCTGTGGGCACCTCGCCTTCATGTGGCCTTTCTCCCCACATGCAAAACATATAGGCGGCCTGCCATCCACTATCACTCTCAATCTCAAGTCGTCGGGCAGCACTATGTCCTCAACAATTCGATTTAAGTCTTCTATTGTTGCCTGGATAGTGAGCTCAATTCCGTATCCCCAGTAATTAATTCTTTGTGTCCTTGTGGCCGCCAATATTTTGGCCTCATCCTTTATGTTGAACATTATGGCTGCCAGCAGCCACGTTTCTTTTAGTTCTGGGGGTACTTTGCGTCCTCGTATGAAGGCAAAAGTACTTTGCCACAGTATGAAGGCAAAAGCACCCACTCCTCCGATCCTATTGCCTCCATGGAGTGTTTAATCGCTTCTTCCTCTGTCACAAAGCGCACTTCCACGGTGGCATACTTTCTTCGTTTTGTTATAAATGTTGTTAGATTTTTATGCTTTTTAAACAGTCTTCAATTTCCTCCACTGTTGCAATCTCTATCCTTCTCATTGCAATTTTCATTGTCTTGAATACAACTGTTCTTTTTGTTACATTGCTTGTCAGTTCTGCAGGTGGCGTTAACTTCAACGTATCTCCAACTTTCTCTAGCAACCTCTCATATTCCTTCATTTTCTTTGGGTCTACCTTAATTTCAATTATTTCTAACGTTTCCTCTTCTATTCATTTTCCATTTGCGGCCGCATAACTGTGGCCACCCACTGGCTTTTTCTCCATTTTCCCTCAATGGGAAGAGAAAAAATAAAACAATTCCAACAATTTGAACAGTAATAATTAACAAACAAATATTTAACGCTCTGACTTGACAAAAACATTCCGTTATTAACAACTCAAAAATCTCTACTCAACTACCATTTCTTTATTTGGTACTACGGCCACAACACAGGGAGGACACTACAAGGACAGACACAACACCACAATGGGGACAAAAACATAAAACGAATGAGAATGAGATGTTATATAAAAGGAAGAAATGAAATGGCTGCATGGGCCCCATTCCCATGCTGTACCATTTGAACATTTATATACACTATTTACAATCGTTCAATTTTTGCATTGTTTTTTTCTTAATCATCTATTTTTCTCTCTATTTTTGTCATGAAACACTTTTTATATTTTTCTCTTTATTGTTCCTTTTTTCCTTGGTTTTTCATTTTTTTTTTCTTTTTCAACAAAGCAATTTTACTTTTTTTCTTTTTAATACTTCATGAAAGGCTCCAAGTCTTTTAGTTCAACTACTGGTGACAGGTGTTCGAATTCCACCAACACTCCGGGCGGGTCAATCCCGTCTCTGCACATATCTTTCAGTCTCTTGTATGTGTTTTTGTCGACCACAATGGCTTTCACGTTTTCGGAATATATACAGAAGAAAGGGGAATATTATGGGACACTACTGTCCCATAGCATGCCTAAACATAATCTGGAAAATACTCACTGAAATATGTGCGGCAAAGATATACACTTTCCTGGCGCAGGAAGAAATATTACCAAGAGAACAAAAATGATTTACGAAGATTTCTCAGGGTACCAAGGATCACCTGGTAATCGATAAAACAGTTTTGAGGCATTGTAAAAAACGTTATATAAATATGTATATGGCTTGGATTGACTTTAAGAAGGCATATGATAAAATGTCCCATTCTTGGATCGTTGAAAACCTGCAGATGTTTGATGTAGCTGACAATATCACAAATTGTCTGATGTATAGCATGAAAGAGTGAAAAACCAAATTGTACTCAAGTGATGTATTCCTTGGAGAAGTTGTCATTAAAAGAGGAATCTTCAAAGGTGACTCATTTTCTCCGTTACTATTTGTAATTTCAATAATACCCATAACAATGACACTCAGGAAAGTTATGATTGATTACCGATGTGGGAAAAAAGTTCCATCATTAAACCATCTTCTGTTTATGGATGACCTGAAATTGTTTGGGAAATCTCAAAAACACATAGATTCCTTAACCAAAACAGTACAGAAGTGTGATAGGGACATCGGTATAAAATTTGGAATTACTAAATGCTCAGTACTTAATATGAAAAGAGGGAAGAAAGCAGCCTGCAGAAGAATTCGACGGTAATAAATATAGATATTTAGGGAATGAAAGTCAAGGTCAGTGAGGCGTGTAAAAAAGGGTGAAGATGGTGTTGAAATCTAACCTGAATGCTAAAAATTTGATTACCGCAATAAATATCTGGGCAGTTGCGGTGGCCAGATATAGTGCGTTAATTTTCAAATGGACTAAGGAGGAAATATCAACACTGGATAGAAGGACGAGAAAGTTGATGACACTGAATGGGGCGCTACACTCTAAAGTAAAAGTAAACAAACTATATGAAAAGAAAGAATGGTGACAGAGGACTAATTAGTATAGACCATTGTATAAAGAGTGAAAGGAGAACGTTTGCTGAGTATTTAATAAACTCAGAAATTCAGACTCTGTGGAAAGAATGTGGAAAATGTAACCCATTTGGCAAGTGGATGTGAGAGCCTTGCACAAAAAGAATACAAACGCCGCCAAGATAAATTGTGTGCGTATCTTCGTTGGTTCTTATGTCGTAAATATCAATATGATGTAACAGAAAACTGGTATGAGCATATACCAAGTAAAGTTATGCAGGACGATGGAAAAGTAACGACACTCTGGGACTATTTTTTTCAGACGGATCGTGTAATCGCACACCGGCAACCGGATATTGTCATATTGAACAAGAGAAACAAATACTGTCAGATCATTGATATAGCCATACCAAATGACATGAATGTTGTGAATAAAGAAGCTGAAAAAAAAATCACCAAGTACTCCGAATTGAAAGTGGAAATAACATGACTGTATGGAATGCGAGAGGATAATGTAAAAGTGATTCCAGTGGTGAACGGAGTGCTGGGCTCAATCCCATTGAAACTTCAAAACTTCTTAAGGCAACTGGAAATCCCATGTAAGATTGATGTCATGCAAAAGACAGCCTTATTGGGCACAGCGCACATCTTAAGGAAAGCATTATTTGCATAAAGTCCTTGTTGTGGCTTGACAGATGACTAAAGACTCCAGTGCATTTTTACCTATACTGTGTTACGAAGGAATGATAAGGCTCCGTGATGAATAACAACATGGATGTGCTTTTGACTAAAAATAACCATAAAAACGAAATTTTACTATCATACAAAGCAAAGTTTCTCCCATGTACGATGTCTCATGGAAACATGTGCGAAAGACACATGCGAAATCAACATCGGAAAGTTTACAAATTGTAAAATATAAGTAGAACAAAACAGTGAATAGGTAAATAGATTAATTACGCATACACTCGAATGTCTACAAAATCATATATACATTTTAATACACATAGGACTACACATACATCCCAATGTTTACACAACTACGTGAAATTTACAGGACACGCATACACGCATATGAAAGCGCGTGTCACAAACGAAGCAAACAAAAAATAACAAAACAATATTTCTAGTTTTCGAACTAGCATAGAAAGAGTGAACAGTTCATAAGTTTAAAAATACCACAAAAAAACTATGCCCGGAGAGAAATTTATTAAAAAAAAAACAGTCGAATACAGATCTGTTAACATCAAGAAGCTACGTCACGAACAATGTTTTCATTCAGAGAACTCTGAGGAGGTGTTGTCTCAAAAAATTAATCCTAAACAAACAGATCCGTCCCTAGTGTCCAAGCTTGTCATGCCTCAATAATAACAAAGCAAAATACAAACCGGATAGCCGTCACCCGGTTCATTAAGATCTGCGTAACCCAGTGAGGAACAAGACCGGGTACAATAAATCAGCTACTGGTTCAAATCTTCCTGAAACACAGGAGCTGGAAGCACCCCACAACCGGAATATTCCAGCAGATGGCCATCCACGCTCGTCATCATATAACCAAAACGCAAAGAATGAAAAATGGTAAATCTAATACTGAACAAACTTACCTAAACTGAAGACAGAAGCAACTTGAAGACCCTACATAGACAGTAACAAATTGCCAACGTCAGAAGAAAAACAATGAAAAAGAAATTACTAACTGAATTAGAAATAGACCAAATTAAACAATCAGTAAGGGATAAAGGGAAAGAAGTTGAATCTAAAGAAGACTACTACAGAAGAAATAATTATAGATCAGCCCAGGTCTGATGAAAATGCAGTAACGATAGAAAGATATAATGTAACTGATAAGCAAAGTGAAATACTCTCTGAACGAATCATAAACACTAAGGCAAATGAAAATCAAATAGATGAAGAAAGTCACACAGGAATTGACCCAACTGAACTACATGATCTAAAAAATCAAATCATGATTGAATGTCTGTAAATTAAAGAAACTAGTATGAATGAACGTGACACTCTCCGAAAAATTCGCAACTCTAACCAAAACCTGAAAGTAGCTAGTGAAATCCGTCTTGCACTTAAGTATATAATTTCATCTAATGAGTATAAAATGTTTGATAAAAATATAAATCATGTCATTTACATGGATGACTTAAAGCTCTTTGCAAGAAATGATCAACAACTACAGAGCTCGCTAGAAATTGTTAAACAATTCAGTGATGACATCAGGAGATGCAATTTGGCCTCGATAAAAGTGCAAAAGCTACCTTTATCAAAATGACAGAAACATCCAACGTTAATCTTGACCAGAAGAATGTCATGAAGGTGTATTTGAAGGTGATGGAATCAAACATTCAATGATGAGGGAAAGGATCAGAAGAGACAGAGCTGAATGCAAGAAACAAGATCGAAGCGATCAATACTTTAGCCATACTGCTCGTGACTTACAGTTTCGATATCATTAACTGGTCCATCACTGAAATACGTTATCTTGACAGAAAAATACGAAAACTGTTGACAATGCATAGAATGCACCACCCGAAGGCAGATATAGAACGACTTTACCTGCCAAGAAAAGAGCAACAATAATAATAGTGTCATAAGGCCAGCAGTATTGGGGCTGGGGACAAGATGTGACAGATGCTGATGCAGTAAGAAAATTCTAGGCAGGAATCTGGAGCAAAGAAGTCCAACATAATATGAAAGCAGCCTGGCCGCGGAAATTTAAAAGTGAAATGGAAGATGGAGTGAAACAAGAAAATATAATAATTATGGATAAGAAAATAAAAGAAAATACCACACTGGAAAGCTTACGAATTTTGTTCAGGGATTTTGGTTCAAAAATCTCCCAAGTACATACAACCTTATAAACCATTTTTTATTGACTGCATAAAAAATGGATGACAAAATGAAGGACAGTACTGAAATAGAACAAAGAGAGAGAGAGAGAGAGAGAGAGAGAGAGAGAGAGAGAGAGAGAGAGAGAGAGAGAGATAGAGAGAGAGAGAGA
>JAOPJW010000002.1:12471333-12481415 GCA_027122535.1 Octopus maya | reverse complement strand
TGCTAATGACATATTTTTTTAAATAGTTGCACCAAAAGAATTAGAACTTAATGAGCTAAAATATGATGCTGTTGTAGAAATGCTAAATGACTGGATAAAACCCAAATGGTTTGCTACTAGGAAAAGCAAAATCTATGTGCTTTTAAAAGAGTAACAAGCTTTGCAGTTAGTCAGAAGGCAAACAACCTATTACGGTTTACCAAACCAATTTACAGTGACCAATGAAACACTATCTTGTATCAGAGGCTAAAGTGTATTAGACTTGTGTTGAAACACTCAGTGTTGACAAGATGATCTTGATAACTGTACAGCAAACTTTGACTGTCTTTTGTCAAAAACAATTGCCATATATCTTCTTGCAAAGTTCTAAATATACTCATATAATGAAAGGTTGTCAAACCATCAGCAAGAATAAAAAACTCTCTCAACTTTATTTTATCAGTAATTCATTTATCAACCCCTTTGCAGAGTGCAGTGATGCATATTATCATGGCACCAGTGCCAGAGAAACTGCCTTGTCTCCTTTAGGACAAAAGAATCCTAAGTTGTCTCCTCCATTTGTCGAAAGAAATTATGAATGAGAAAATGCTCAATTCAATCAGCATATAGAATTCATTCATACATAGAATGTTTACAAAATGCAATTTTTAATTTTTTTGATCCTCATCCCAGTTGGAAAATAAGACCTTGACAATTCAACACCATTCACACTGGTCCTTACTTAGCAACTCTCAATGCCCTGCCCCATATCAAAATAAATTTCTCTGAGTTTGTCTTTAACTTTTCCGTGCCAGGTGTTTAGTGGTTGTCAAGGCTTTCACACTCCAAGTAGCATCCATCCTAAAGCTACTTTTGGTATCCAGTTCCAGTCCATTTTGAGTATGTAGCCAAATTATTCTAACCCAACAGTATTTTATTTCAAGAACCATGCTACTGCAATCAGTTTTCCAGTACAATACCTCATTTCACACTTTGTTGGGCCAGAAGATTTAATCAAGTTTCTTTGGACACCCAATGACCTTATCCATGCCTCCTTTTATCACTCACCAGCATTAAGATCAAGTTTGTTATAGGATTGTATCTTCCTAGTTGTCAACTGGACCATCTGGAAGACCACATCAGATATGGCCAGAGGCATCCAGTGAATGACTTGGTAGATCTCTCCTCAAAAAGAGATCATCTACAGAAGAGAAACTGCAGAGCTGAACAATGATGCAAAGCAGACAAGTCTTAACATCAATAGATCAAAAACACAAGTCATATGCTTAAATTACAACCCACACGTATCACAATCACTAGTGAGCCAGTAGAATATATATGGAAGACTTTACATACATACACTGTCAGTACAGAACTATTACCTGCTCCAACCAGTTAGCTGACTTGAAATACCAAAGGATTTGAGAATAAGGATTGTTGTGTAGTAGGAAGATGTGAGGTATTTCACTTGATTCAGGAGTGGCTAGACAAATGTAATAGAAAAAAATAGTGGATTTGTTTGTTTTTTGTTTTGTTTTTTACTTATTTGGTTAAACTTCCTTTCAACCCTTTTGATACCAGTTTACCAAGACTGGGACCGTTCCTTTTATGGTAAAACCTTCCGGTTTTAAAGTGATCTAAGCTAAAACTTTCTAAACTTTTATGTTAATTTATGTTTTAAACACAAGCTTAATAATGACCAAGTTATTTTACTAAATTCTTCATTTACACTTTGATGGGCCAGAAAATATAATCGAGTTTCTTTAGACACCCACTGACCTTATCCATACCTCCTTTTACTACACGCCAGCATTAAGATCAAGTTTGTTATAGGGTTGTATCTTCCTAGTTATCAACTGGATCATCTGGAAGACCACATCAGATGTGGCCAGAGGCATCAATGAATGACTTTGCAGACCTCTCCTCAAAAAGATATCATCTATAGAAGAGAAAATGAGAAGCTGAACAACTGCAGGAAATAGCAGAGGGCCAATCTCGAGGAAGAAGTGCTGAGGTCAGTGCAGGGTCTGGAGACATGGACACAATATGGGTGAAGAAAAAGAGAGGGTAAGAAACAAATGAGTCAACAGTACCTAAATATAAGTGGCACAAGACCAGCCAGCTCTAAAGACAAGAAGCTCTGTAGTAGCCATAGATAAGGCAAACAGAAAAGAAGGAACATCTATAAGTAGGAGACTGGAATGTGTGAATGAGTAACTCCATACCAATCAGTTACACAACCTTTGTTTGGAGGTGGTGGTCAGATATGTGTGTGAGAGCAGCACCATCCCAGTTGTGTATTTACTACATTTTGGGTATTACCTGAGCTTTGCAGAAGATTAGTTGGTGTTAGAAACTTATTTGTCTGACCAATCTTTGCTTCGTTGAAAATGTGCATTCATTAAGAAAAAAACTTCAATAATCGCAAGGTCAAACATGCATTCATAGTAAGTAACCTTGAGAGTTCTAGTTTGATGTTTGTATTTAGGAGAAGGCCGCAATATGTAGTGATTGTATCTGAGTGCTGTTGAAGGGGACAAAACTGGTATGGCCCTCCACCCACGAGATGAATATTTTTGAGGTCCCTGCTCATGGAGTCAGTGTAGATGTGGTGTGAGGTAATCAGTATCACATGGGGATGGCACTTGGGCATGAAAATTTTTTTTTTAAATGAAGTGTGAATCATTAAAGTTTGATTTGAGAGAGAGTAAGAAGTCAGAAGTGCTTTTGGAAAAGCAATGTGCCAGTCAGAAATAGGAGTAAAATAACTCATGTGGAAGTCAGAACAGCAAATAACCTGGTCTCTGAACTGTTGCACTGCTATGGGAGGAGTGCAACAGCCAAGAGGAGTGGTATGCATTAAAATCACCAAAGACAGTAACTACAAAGAGAAGTTAGTGAAATATGAAATAGAAGTCTTCAATACAAGAATGAGATATGGTCAAACTGACAATTGTTGGATCAATTCAGTATAGAAGAGTTAACAAATGAACTTAGAGGATTGGAAAAAGAAAGATTTTGAACTAGAACAGCTGTAAGTTTTCACTACTGCTATTCCACTGAGAGGCAAGAAGGAGTGTGAATGAAGTTGTAATATAGTATAAAGTGGACTGAAAAGAATGATAGAGATAGCAGTTGAGAGATTTGTAAAAATCTTACAAGTTACATAAGCTCTAAAAATACTAGAAAAATGTTTACTAATCTATAAATGTTTCCTTCTTTTATTATTATTTTTTTATGTTTTAGGACTGGCCATTCAATGAGGATGAGCATAACTCCACAATTTTACAGTACAGTCTCAGATTCAAAGCATGCCAGGAAAATGGTCCTATATCAGAGAAGAAGATAGAAGGAGCAAGAGTGGGGGAGTGCAAAAAGCAGATGGCTGAGTGAGTGAATAAATTTATGTGTTTGTGTGTGTGACATTTTTACGTGTACTTTATTTGCTGACCTGGGAGGGTAGGTTTTGCACATTTATATAATATACAGGAATGAATAATGAAAACTATTTGCTGACAATCTCTTCACTTATCTAAGAAATGGCAAAAATCCTAGATTTAAGTCAGCTGATAAATTTAAACTGACTGATATACAAAAATCTTTCAAAAAAGATATGCCAAAACGGTAAAAAATAAAAACGTAGAGTAAAATCCTTCAGAACATAACATGCCATCAACTATGGCCAAAGATAAAGGACAAAAATCCTTATTATATAATATAAAATAAAATAGAAGTCAGTTAGTTTGTCTAAAGCACATCAGAATTACTATCAATCAATAAAGAGAACGTGAAATAATTTCTTGCAAATAAAATATAATCTGAAATTTTAAAAACAAATAAATTTATGAAACAATAATAAATTACTACCAATTGGTAACTCATTATGTTTAACTAGGGAAGCAGTCTAGTTTAGTTTAGTCGGTCTCCCTCATTCTGCTGTTAGAGATATTAATGTAATATAAGTCCACAAGTTGATAGAGAAAAGAATTCAAAATATTCTTTTACAATGTGCAATTGTAGAAATGAATAAAAGAAGGATCATTTTGGTTGAAGGAGGAAGGGACACGTCACCAGTTTAAATATCGCAATTACACTGGAGATAAAAATCAACAGGCTAATTAAAAATAAAAAGAATTAGTCATTCATTCTTTTAGCAAGAATTCATTATAGTCTGAAGTGGAAATTAAAACGTCTAAACTCAACAAGTTGGTGGAAATCGACATTTACAATCTAGAGGATAAAGAAACTATGTAATTGCTCCACATAATTTATAGGCTTTCTACTTTTACTACCATGCTGCACTGCATTGTACTGCACATATTCCTTTTTTTGTTTTCACTAAGACATTTTAAATTGTAGCTGCAGCTACCGCAGATTTTTGCTAGTATTATATCAAAAAAACATGGCTTTCTCCATCCAAGTATTTCCTACTATAACTTACGCGCAACTTCCATATTTTAAAGATGGGACCTCAATCACTGGCTTTTAGGATCACATTATATTTAAATGATGATAGATTATGAATCAATACTACAATTTAACTAAATAATCCCCACTATAAATACAGACTAGAATAGCTTGATATCTAAATTTAAACATAATACTTTTAACTTCACATTGACTAAATGTGTATCCTGGAAATGGTGTCTGATAGAAAGCTTTGCAGTATTTGTTCCAATACTATGCACTCTGAGTTCAAATCCCACCAAGATCATCTTTGCCTTTCATTTTTTCAGGGTCAATGAGAAAATAACAATCCTGTGCAGTAGACTGGCAAAACTAAGAATAACAGACCAGATGTCCAGAGGTTTTTGTTCCACTTTTTGCATTCTAAGTTCAAAGAACCATCATGGCATACCTGGATGGTAGACTATATTAGTCACTGAATTTAATTAACTATCACTTGGCACATTAGGTACCTTTAGTATAGTGCACTCTGTTGCAAACATTCAGGCCATGTTTCCAGTTTGGGGATACCTTTATCCCTCCCTCCTTCCCACCTGTCTCAGAGGCCCTGCTGACTAAAAGACAAGAAAAACGAGATAAGAAAAACGAGAAAAAAATATTTGGAGCATTGACAACCACATACTACAGTTCCAATCATACTACAACCATTGCATTGTACTTTTACGTAAGAGACACAACTTTGCATATCTTATTTACATGCCAGATATAAAACAGCAAATAAACAAAGCAAGTGCAGGTATGGCTGATGGCTGTGTGATAAGAAGCTTGCTTCACAACCACATGGTTCTAGTTTCGGCCCCATTGTGTGGCATCTTGAGCAAATGTCTTCTACTATAACCTCAAGCCAACCACAGCCTTGTGAGTAGATTTGGTAGATGAAAACTACAAGAAGTCCATCATGTATGTATGTGTGTGTGTATGTCTCACCACCACTTGAAGACCAGCAAAAGAAACCAATAGAGTAAGTACAAGGCTTAAAAATAAAATAAGTACTGAGGTCGATTAGTTTGACTAAATTTCTGCAAGGCAGTGCACCAGCATGGCCAGTCTAATAACTGAAACAAGTAAAAGACAAAAGATAAAACAAAGAAAATGTTAAAGACTCCTACAAGAATGATTTTATTAATTTACTTTAATAACATCATCATTATTGCTTTAAGGTCCACATGCTTGCATTGGTTGAATGGAATTTGTTGAAGCAGATTTTCTATGGCAGGATGCCCTTTCTGTCACCAACCTCACCTGTTTCCAAGCAAGGTAAATGTTTCCCTCATGGCCAAACAAGTTTTTGCAGAATATTGGAAATGAACGACATTCATTAACAACAATCATATGAAGTCAAGACAAGGAGACACAAACAGATTCACACATACATATCCTTTATTCTTTACTAGTTTCCATTGTTAGACTGTGACCATGCCAAGGCACTGCTTTGAAAGCTTTTAGTTCAATAAAATGAAGCCAGGACTTATTTTTAAAGTCAGGCACTAATCCTATCAGACACTTTTGCTGAACCACTAATTTAAAGTGGCATAAACAAACCAACACCAATTGTCAAGCAGAGATGAGGGACAAACAGAAACATATATATTACATGTTTCTTTAGAGCCTGAGGCTCTATAGCAGAAGACACTTGCCCAATATGCTATACAGTTCACTAGCTTCTGTCAATCAAGTCCATTCACAGGGCCTTTTGTTGGCCTGTAGTAACACTGAACTCAAAACCATGTGGTTGGGAAGCAAACTTCTTAACCATACACTCCATTTATATTCCTTATTAAGTTCCTATAAATTAACAGCATTCATAATAATTATTTATTATGTTATGCTAGCTGGATCAACCTTACTTTCAGTTTTAATCTAAAATGCAATTTTAAACCTATTCATTACAATATCTATGCAAGACATGCATCTAAGATGCTAGGTACTAAGAAATTAAATTACTTGATTTCATTCCATATTGATCAATATTAGGAAAAGACATGCTCAACCAGGACCTTTGTCCAATTTCTTCAAAACACCACCCACCACTCTTTATTTCTCTAACTCCAACTTTCCCTTGATACCACTAATCTTTCACACTACCAGGAAGCATTTCACTTGATATACATCCCCCATCCTTAGCACTATCCATACCAGAGGCACAAATAAGTGTCTCTTATTTACAGCTATGAAATCCCATATGGACCGTTAAAAGATGCATTTAAGCATCTCTGGGATTTCATGTCTGTGAGTGGAGGGAGCGCATATGTACCACTGGGATTTCACAGCTATAGATAAGAGGTGTTTATAGGCATTTGTGGTATGGATTAATACTGTCCTCTCCATCGACACTTTACATTGTTCTCCACCTCCAAGACATCAACTTATCTCACCTTCTCCACCACCACATCACTTACTCTCTCCATGCACAGTGCATACTTCTGTCTCCTTCCCTCCACACTCTTGCAACCTACCCAACTACTTGTCATATCTCTCTCTCTCTCTCTCTCTCTCTCTCTCTCTCTCTCCCACTCACTCACTCACTCTCACCTTCTCTCTCATCCTTCTGTCTATTGTTATCATCATTATTATTCTGCTACTATACCCAACACACATGCATCCCCTCCAACCAACCTCACCCACCATACACTATATCCACCCCTCAACCCTACCAAAATAGACAGTGGAGCACAATGCAGTCATTGGGCCCACCTCTTCCCCTTCCCCATAAGATTCTTTCAAACTGTCCAATTCATGTCAACATGGAACAAGGATATTAAATGATGATGATGTAACCATGATCCAAATCCTCAAATATAAGTACACAAATTGCTTGATAAAATTTTTTGCCCAGCAAAGATGCTGATATAAAATGTTGTCTATCCCTCAAATAAATAAGAACATGTTTAATCCAAGCAATGTAAACTACATAAATTTCTTCTAGTGCTTCATGGAACCAGTTTTCTTGGTACAGAGCCAGTAAGGAATAATTCATTTCTGGACAAGATGCCAGTCTCAAATTTAACATATCCAGGTAATCCAGTTCCACTTCACAGCAGCTAAGTACTCAGAATTAAGTGTACTGTCCCGTTACACAAAATGTTGGAAGCTGGTTTGAACCCCAAATCTATAAAGTGGTGGCTTATTACCAAATCCATTCAGCCACATCTCCTGTATTTAAAACAAATAATAATGGCACATAGCCTTGAAATTTTGAGGTAGGTGAGTAGTCAATTACATTGAGCCTGGTGCTTAACTGGTACTTATTTTTTTGACCTCAAAAAGACAAAAGGCAAAGTTGACCTAACGATTCTGCCAGCTCATTGCCTTAATAATAATAATCTGAATAACAACTCAATTGTAAAATGCTAGTCAGTATAGTTAAGCTATTTGATAACAGTTTACAATTCAGATTTTGAACATCGCCAAATTTGAAAAAAAAAACTGTAGTTGAAATATAAAAAAGAAAAGAAAGAGAATGTGTTTAATATTATTGGTAGAACACAAAGTATTAAATCACTAATGTATCACGTGATGTCAAGGCTAGGGCACATACACAGATATAAATACAACAGGCTTCATTTAGTTTCCATCTACCAAATCCACAGTAAAAGACACTTGTCCAAGATACTACACAGTGGAACTGAACCTGGAACCACATGGCTGGCAAACAAGTTTCTTAACCACACAGCCATGCCTATATTTATAAATATCTGGCAAGTCATTTCTTTATATAATGCACTTAACCCAATAGGGAACTACTATCGTTGACTTATGAATCATTCAGATTGTAAATACTGTTAATCAGTCCATGACAATTTATATTCAAAATCTGTGAAGCAGAAAGGACTATGGAATCCAATTGAGGCCTGTCAGACACATATCTGATTGAAATTATGTAGCATAATAATTTGGTCATGATGCCAGCATGGAAAACGGATATTATATGATGATGACAATAATCCACAAGAAAGTCGGTCTGTGTAAAAACTTTTCCCAGACATATTCAGCCATGTTCTCATTTGTTTCATTTCATTTTGAAATGCAGAGTAATAACAAAAATGTCTACCTTGCTTTTAAACTTTGAGCCTGTGACAGTATTCAGCCAAGATCGGATGAGATGAATGTCTCAATTAATTTGGATGTTAGCTAATGAATTGTTATGATACATATTTCTTTTACAGCTTGATACTTTGAGACTATAACTTTTTTTAATTGTGAAATGTGAGCATCACCTATAATCAGGTAAGTAGAACACAAACACACATGCATATATAGAAAGTCACCATCTTGTAGAAACCCAAACTGCTACTTTAGAGGTCAGAAGTACAAAAAGAAATAGTATTTCAAATGTAGCTAATTGAAAAGACAATGAGAATAGACACTATATTTAAATCCTAAATCACTTAACATTACTCCTTAATTAACTTCAGATAAAAACTTACAAGTGGATATATTATATTCAACTTGAAAGTTTGCCCAGGTTGTTTACGACAACAGTAAAAGCCAAGTTACTGTAAAGGATGCCTTAAGTACACTAGTGTGCTTTGCTCAAGCCCGCAAATAAATTATTTTGCTAAATTCATTTTCTAATTTTGCATAGATAGCAGCTGAAGACAATAGGAATTTCAAATAAACATTACACTATTGGCAGGGGGTGGGAAGTGTAGTTTGAGAAATTTCCGGATGCTAGCAGTTGGCAGCAGCTGATACATAAGAGCATACAGAAAAACAATAATTACTAAGTTTCACAGAGAGAAAGAAAAAAAAAGCACAATAGCTTTCTGTGTGTATGGTACATTCTAAAGAAATTATACTGCATTTGAATTGGTACAGCATGCTGACAGCAGTACTTTTAGGTTACAATAAAAGCTCCCTTTTCTCAGTGGTGGTAAGGGGGAGCAAGTTCTTGGGATGAAATTTTTGTCTGAGAATGGAATTTTTCTTTTAGTAGTTTTCTTTTATTTTTTTAAGCTATTAGCAATTACTGTTTCAGTGAGAAGAGATTGTTTTAATAGTTATTGTATGGTTTCTATAATTGTCAAATCTTAATGAACTCTAAATGAAATTTGGATAAAAAGATGACTAAATTTTAACAATTTCACAGAATTAAGATGTCACACACACAATGAAAGAAATACAAGGGAAGAAGAGAAGAAAGCAAATATCACAAAAATATAACAATAGAAAAATTTCTTATTTGAATTTAAAGAAATAAGCTATAAAGGAAACAGTCTATAACCAGTACACAATTTTATTATGTAATTTCACATAGTGATAGAACAAGATATAAACAAATGTTGGATGTCTACATAAATAAAGAACCGTTTGAAAAACTCTGTGGTTGATTAGATTATTATTTCTTGATCACTAGATTATTTCAAACGTTCATAAACTTAAATACTTGACTGAACAGGTATTGATGTAAAGAAACTAATTACCAACTTGTTACAATTAGTAACAATTTAGACATTCTAAATATATTTTATAAACATGAGACTATAGTTCCATTTTGTTTTCATTTTTGTTGCTTTTTTTTTTTTTATATAAGTAATTTGTGGATGAACAGCAAATGAGAATTTTATAATAAAAAAAAAAAAAAAAGAGTTCAGTTTTGCATGAAACACTGAATTTTTAGTATCTGTTTCCTTTCT
>JAOPJW010000002.1:12430991-12442615 GCA_027122535.1 Octopus maya | reverse complement strand
TAGAGAACATTAAGAAGCCAGAAAAGATAATAAATGTAGGCTGAAAGGCACTAGAGCTAGTTGAGGATTTTCTGTATTTGGGAGCAAAGATTGGGAACACAGAGAGTGATGTAGTTGAGAGGAAGAGCAAAGCCTGGGCAGCATGCTACAGTTTGAGATATGTACGGAAGTCAGACCTTCCTAAAGATGTGAAGATCCATCTCTTCATTGCTGCAGTGGAGTCTGTGCTGTTGTATGGGTCTGAGACTTGGACACTGACCAAGAAACTCACTTAGATGGTGGATGGATGCTACACAAGAATGCTGAGTATGGTCCTGAACATTAATCAGTATACACTGAGGATGAAGAACTCAAAGCCATAGGAGAGCCTCCCAATAGTTAGCTTGAAAATAATAGAGGAAACCGAGGTTAGCTGGACATGCTCACTGTCAGTCAGAGTTGATACTTCACTCAGTTCTCCTGTGGGAGCCCCTACACAGATACACTAGAAGAGGGAGACTGAGGATGATGTATTTTGATGCCCTAAGGACAGACACTGGTCTTTGGGAGACACAGGACATTGCAGCAATGACAAGGGACAAAGACCGGTGGAGAGAACCCATCCATGGATCTCAGGAATTTTACCCACCCTAGATAGATAGATGTAAAAGGCCACATCTGACCAGTTTCAACATAAAACATAATATTTTGGCCAGATATGGCTGGTTTAAATGCTAAAGGTTTAATCCTTTTGTTATCATATTTCTGTTGAAATACAGTCTTTGTTTCAATAAATTTTGAAAAATAATGAAGAACTTAGTAAAATATATTTGTCATTAATAATCTGGTATTTGGGACATAAATTACCATGAAATTTTGATGAATGATTTTATTTAGTTAACTTTAAAACAGAAAATTTGTATCACAGAACCAAAAGTGGTTCAGGTTGATATCAAAAAGATTAAGGAACAGAATAATCAATTTAAATGACTCTGTACTTCACTTCTATTTATTTTATTAAAGCAAAAGAATGACAGCTTGACTCTGGTGAGACCTGAACACACGTTGTAAAGAAATGTTACAGATTACCACAAGTAATTTTGTCTGGAACTCTACCACTTTTACTATCTCCGCATTGCATGAATAGCTAGAATCGGAATATATTGTTCTTTAGTAGATCAAGGGCATTCCAGTTGTATCAATTATGCACGGAACCCAAGAGCTCGTTATTATACAAGATGTCTATTTTTAAGAAGGTAGGATGTGTTTTGCAATGAGATTTTGCTGCTATTTCTCGCAGGTTGGGTGATGGGATGGTCACAGATGGAATACCTTTGATCACAAGCCTGTTTGACAAGGAGTGACCTAGGGTTACAAAATAACAACCACCTAGGCCATCCCACCCCTGCACTGAATGTGAATTGAAACCCTCTTAATTCTTTTGATACCAACCTGCCTGAGACTAGAGTGTCCCTGGTTCTATATCAACTTTCTTTGCTTCTCAGTCACATGGTTCCAGTTCAGTCCCACTGCATGGCATTTTGGGCAAGTGTCTTCTACTATAGCCTTGGGTCAACAAAAACCTCGTGAGTGGATTTAGTAGACAGAAACTGAAAGAAGCCTGTTTGTGTGTGTGTGTATATATATATATATATATATGTATGTATCATTATCATTTAATATCAGCTTTCCATGTTGGCATGGGCTGGATGGTTTGACTGGAGTTGGCTAGGCAGAAGACTGAACCAGGCTTCAGTGACTCTTTTGGCATGGATTTTTGACTGGATGCCCTTCCTAACACCAATATATGTATATATCTATGTGGGCATGTCTCTGTCTGTCTTTGTCTCTCACCACTGCATGACAACCAGGAGGTATGTTTATGTACCCATAACTTAGCAGTTCAGCAAAAGAGACCGATAGACTTCAAAAAATAATAAGTACTAGGGTTGATTTGTTCAACTAAAACACTTCAAGATGGTGTCCCAGCATGGCTGCAGTCAAATGATTGAAACAAGTAAAAAATGAAAAAATTAAAACTTGCCATTGTATTTTGATGTTAATTTATGTCTCAAACACCATTTTAATAATACTTTCTAATTTTGGCACAAGACCAGGAATTTTGAGAAGAGAATGAAGCCAATAATATCAACTCTAGAGCTCAACTGGTACTTACTTTATCAGCACAGAAAGGATGAAAGGCAAAGTCGACCTTGGCAGTATTTGAACTCAAAAATTTAAAGCGCAGAAGAATGTTTCTGCCAACATGCCACCACCACACCATTTTAACAATGGGGAAGTTATTTGACCAAATTCTCAATTATTTTGAAAATTAAAAACAAAGGAATATATTTCAACAGAAATGCAGTAACAAAATTTTTACCATTTCTGCAAGGAAACATGAAACCCATAAGCCACAGTAAAAGCAACCTAAAGAAATTTATATAAAATAAATGAAATCCCTTTAGTCCTGATGCAAATAATCCAGAAGCACATTATGTAACATATTTACATATTTTCCTCTGCAAAGTCAGAAGAATGATTTTACTTGCCATTTCTAGCAGATCAAGTGATCACACAGTGGCTTCCACACTTCAAGAAGTAACTGATGTTACTTATTAAATTTTAACTCATTTTGTATTGAGGCAACTGTTGAAGTCACTCAATATAACAAAGAAAAACTGTAACCACAGTAAAAAACATCAAGTTCATAGCTTTTAAAACCCTGTCCTGGCCATCACTAATTTATGGATGTAAAGCATAGACCCAAATGGTAGCTGACATCAAGCAACTAAGGGCATTTGAGATGATGTGTGAGAAGCAAGCACTGCAGAGCAGTTGGGCAGCCTATCCAAGTATGAAAAGACAACTGGGTAACACCATTAGTAGGAAAGGTAAACTATTGTATCTGAATAAATCAGGGAAAGTTATGCAAAAAATACCATAAATCCTCAAAGAATCTCAAAAAATTTTGAAGGCTTCAGAGTCATGAAGTTATAAAGTTTAAAGATAGATAGATAGATGGATATGACCTAGAAGTGTTCATTTTGCTTCATGTAGTTGTTATTGCTGGTATCAGCAAAAGACTCTGAAAGCAGTATATGAATTTCCAACATTGTGGTGGGGATTTCTCCACCTGTATACTGGCAAGGGGAATAGGTGCAGTTGATCCCAGAATAAAGGAGAACTGTCTAACCCATGCTAGTATCGAAAAAGATGCTTAAAACTGAAGCAAAACAGCAGCACTGAGTGTCTGCCACCAGGATCCTGGTGAACAAGCATTATGTAGAGTATTTTTTAAAGATGGTTTTTGAAGGCTATCTTGGCTCCTATTTTTAGCAGGTTAGGTAATCATGTAGAGGCTCCATTGTTGATTGTAGAGAGCTTAGATATTTTTACACCATTTTCCATCTCTTACTAGACTGAATACATGGTACCTACAACACACTGTAATATGTGATTACTTAGTGCAGATAATTCAATGATATAGCAATACATTCTGAACAAACTGAGTTCATAAACTAGTTTCAGTAGCTAGAGATCATAATCACAATTTTCTTGGCATGGTTTGATCAAGTCTACAGTGAAGCATATCTTCTCTTTATCCTGTTATCTCTTCTTCAGATCTCACTTTATTTCATGTTTGGTTTTCTATCAGCACAAAATATTTTACCAGCAGCTGTTGTACATTTACACAAAGTACCCATATCAGTGCAGCTGTTTCTTCTACATGCAGTGGCTGATACCTATTTTTAAAGAATTTATCCACCACTCATCCCTCAACCCTATCCAATCTCTTACTCCTTCAATTTATATCTACCACCCTCCCTACCAAGCATAAAACTACCTCCTTCTCAAAGGGGATCTCAGTTTTGTGAACTCATTAGCTCTGGTGCCATGGGAAAATGCACCCAGCACTGTAAAGTCGTTGGCATTAGGAAGGGCACCCAACTGTTTAACCTGTGCCAAAGCAGACATTGGAGCATATGTTCCTCCAACCTGTAGAATCCTGTCATACCATCCAACCCATGCCAAGGTGGTAGACGGACAGTAAAAGAGAATATATTAGGTTCTGTGCTACATATACTTTCTCCAATAAAAGTAATCCACGAGGGAAAATATTCAGGAAATGACACAAAACAAATGTAAGTTTTAATCAGTGTTTCTCAACCATCTTTTTTTTTTAACCTATGGACCACTTTAATTCCTATTTTACTCAGGTGAACCCTAAGTTAAAAAAAAAACATTTTTTTATAGTTAAATATTATTAGGGATTGTGTCAAAAATATTGTAGAAGTACAACCAATTTATTGCATAGATTTTAATTACAAAATCTTATATGAACCACAGTTGAGATCACCACCACTCAACATCTGCTTTCCATGCTGTAATGAGTGGAGCTGTCCAGACTACAATTGTCTGTTGTGGCATGGTTTCTATGGCCAGATGCTCTTCCCAATACTAGGGATTTAACAGTGTGCTACCAGCATAAGAACCACTGATCTAAATAAATGCATTGTTACACTCATTCCATTTTGATCGCTAATAATCATTTCACCTTGTTTTTACAATAATGTGGTTCCAAGTTCAATCCTAATGCAAGGCATCTTTGGTGTCTACCAGTCTAATACTGATCAATATCTTACAAAACCTTCAACCAACGACACTACTGTTCACCCAATGCAATATAAAAATATAGAATTATTTCCCAACCATATGGTCTAGATTCAGTCCCACTGGCCAACCAAAAATCTCAAAAGAGGATCTGTTAGAGACACTGAAAGAAGCTGATAATATATATGCTCGTGCTTGCTAGTTGTAAACAAGTGCCACAACCATTCAAATGGTGTTGCTGGTTTCCTGTTTTCTGGGTATTAAGCTGTAAAAAGTCTGCTTCATTGAATTCCACATGACCCATACAAGCTCAAAAAAGTCAATGTTAAAACAGATGAATTGTATCTGTACAAATCCAGAATACAGATGCTAATAGTGATTTTTATATCTTGAATATGAAGGATGGTGACCAACACAAAAATTACTGATTCTGATATCCCATCAGATCTTTGTTAACTATTTATTGGTTCCAGTAGAAACCAATTTACTTTACTTACTTTGACAAAAGAAGAAGTGCTGAGCCTATGACACATTTTAGGGACTCCATGACTGATGAGATGAAAAGAGGGACTACAAACATCTGGGTCAAGTCCCCTTTACAACTATTGCACAATTAGCATGTTGCATTCATGAACAAGGTAACTCTGCTTGTCCATGTTAGTTTGCCAACTATAGATGATAAACTGTATCATTGCTGTTGTCTAAGAAATAATTGCAGTTCTTGTTCTCATTAAAGCCATGCACAAAACTGTTTTTATTGGTAGTTGAAGTTATTTTGCTTCACTTTTGCCACTAATGAGGCCAGGGATAGTAATTAGCATCATTCACTAACAGCAAAGACTAGACAATTCGCGAATTGTTTTTCAAATAACATTTAGAGAGGCTGCATCAGTAGAAAATGCCAAATCTGGTCTTCATTAAATATATCAATTCTTTGCTAAAGAAGTAATTGTTATTTTTGCTGGTAGATTCTAAATGCAACCCATTTCCATTTCTCAACCCTTTAGCATTCACATTATTTTGAATTAATCATGCATTATCTTGTCTGGCTAGTAAGAACATAAAGCAGGTTGAATATTTGAGCCGGATATAGTAAGCTTAAATGCTAAAGGGCTAAGTCATTTTTATTTCCTTTATGTTGTTAAAAGTAATAAAAAATAGAAAAAGGCTTACTTTAACCCCTATTTACGATACTCAAAATACACTGCTCATTTCACTTAATTATAGTGTCATTTAATGGAGGTAATGCAGATCTGATATAAGACATTCAAGTTATGAATAGACAATGCCTATGCGCAGAATGTGAGTGACATTGTCAGTAATAAACTGTGATGTTAGAATCAAGTAGACAAATGCTCAAAAGACAATGTTAAAAACGACCAAAAGTTTTGATGATGTCACATGTAATAAAATGCTCTTGTGAAAGCTCTTAAAGGCAAACCCTACTAGTGAATGAATTGGGAACAACTAACAGCTAGAGCTGACAATTCAAAAGCTAAACAACTTCCATGAAAATTTCATGTTAATTTACATTTTATACGCTAGTTATTTTACTAAAATTCCATATTTAAAAAAAAGACAGTATTTCACTAGAAATATATCAACAAAGGGGAACATCAAAAGGTTTAGTGAGAACATTAACTAAATTTGGGATACAATGATTTGTAGAAAGACTCCACAAATTTCATCTTTTCATCATAGGAACTGTACAGAGATACATCAAGAACTTACAAAACAAAATGAATAAAAAAAAAACAACAAAAAAACAAAAGTCAGAGTTTAGCTTCCAATCACAAATTTATTTCCATTCTCCAAATAAAATAAACTTGACCGGAGGCCTCATCTGCAAAAAAAACAAAAAAAAACAAGAAATCAATAAATTGAACACAACCCATACTAAAATTTCTCAGTTCTTAAATATTTAAATATTATACAGAACTACCAAGCTGATTTTAAAGTTAACTTAATAAGATTCAAGGTAGTAAACTTAAAACTGAGGGAAAGGAGCAGAAATAAAAATCAACATTTACCGTAATCTTCTAGCTTCTCTTTCAGATTCTAAGAGAGTTAAGATGTCTCCTTCTCGGACAGGTCCTTTAACATTTCGAATAATTGATCGGTTACTATCATCAATGAATTCAACCCGGACCTATAGAAAAAAAATTAAACTTGTTAGAGCAAAAACGCAGAAAGCAATTTTCATTTTATTAATTAGTACCAAATCAGCCATGATCCAGCAGATCTACAAAATATAATCATTCTAGCCCCATGCAGAGTGCATCCATAGCTAAGGTGTACTTATATCTAAGCAACAATAGACCATAAATCTCTTTTCTATCTTTTCATTTCATACTGATATTCCAAGAGTGAACTTTGAATTCATTTCAGCTTGAGAAATGAGAACTACTTTTAGCTTCATAGGAACTTGGCAATTTAAACCTCAAAAAGATTAAACGATTATTAATAGGCACAGGCAATGGCTATGTGGTAAAAAGCTTGCTTCCTAACCACACGGTTCCAGGTTAATTCACACTACGTAGCACCTCAGGCCAACCAAAGCTCGTGTGCGTGTCCCCTACCATTGCATGATAACAGGAGTTGATGAGTTTATGTCCGTCAGTTAGCAGATCAGTAAAATACATCAATAAGTATTAAGTTTTGACTAAAAATTCTCCAATGTAGTGCCCAAGCATGGCCATAGTCTAATGACTGAAACAAGCAAAAGATAAACTAATTGAACTCACCTGAGTACACTGACCCTGAGAGCCTGTACGTCCAAGGACTTTAGTAACCTGTCAAAAAAGTAAGATTTGTATTATGTCTATGTAACTGTACATATATAAACTAATTTAAAAGTTGCAGTTATACAACAAAAGTGACATGCCAAAATCATAGCCTTACACTTGCAACTAATGCTTAATTTTGGTCTTTCTACACAACACTTAGTAACTTCCTGTAATGCGCAAGGCCTTGGTGGACCCCACCCACACTCAAGTTTCATTCAATTGGGAAACTAGATCATGTACTGTACCTTATCCATACAGCTCCATGTCAGAGTTGACCCAACAGATGATTAAAGACTTCCCAACCAGGACAACAACATATTTCTGCAGCTCCATTTGGGTTTTTGTGGTACATCAACCAGGTTCAGTAACCTAATAGTTTTTATTTTTGTCGGTTCTGAATTGTGCCTGTGTAGTGTTCGCATTATGAAAGACAGCCTCCATCTTATATATTGTACAAGTAGTTGTACCATTTGTGCATGTTTTTGAGATTCACAAACATTACTGTATACTGCAGTTCCTCAAATACAAACATACTGCTATATCAACTGTCAGTCCTATAACACTAATGAGATATAGAGGAAGTTGCTTATTGCAATCACTTCAGGATGGAAGTTTTTTGATAATAAACAGGATATAACCTGTTTGAGACCCAACAGCTTTGATAAAAATGGTTTGAAAATGATTTCTATTGTATTTGAAATTCATTTCACTTTCATTCTTCTACAACTCCACTCAGTTTTTAGTGAATACCTTCTGTCAACTGTTCAGTTTAACTTCCTTACTGATAAGTCACTGTGAGATGGGCAAGTCATACAAGGACAGTAGCCTTTTCTCTTTTAAAAGTTATTCACCGACTTCAGTTATTTGGTCGTGAATATCAGATATGCTATTAAGTATACAGTCGAAGGCTCTTTTGATATTAGGGTTTACTACAAGCCCTCTAAGTACCAGTGTTGGTGTTATACTTCACATTAGGTTTCCAGTATTTTTCATGGTTTACACTGTAGTGCACTCTCAGGATTTCCATCTATATTAAGTCTTCAGTTTGACTTCTCATTTCTAAGCACAAAAATTCTTCAAGCTTCCATTCTGTCACCTTGTGCTCACTTCTAGATTGGTGACATGCTCAATCTGAGGGTTTTTGTTTTGTTGCTTTTAAATTGTTTTCCACAGCATATTTAAGTTCAATACAAAGAAGCATAACCAATGATAGATCTACAAATGGTTCAATAGGACAATTTGCAAATGATTCAAATTATTGACTATTTTCACTATTATCTAAAATACAAACATAATAGCAGTGTATGCTATTTAATATCTTAGGAACAAAAACAAGCGACAATGGAATCTGCGATAAACATTATGCCAATTTAAATTGTTTCAAAGTCCAACAAAAGGCTTCACTTGCAATATTTTCCTCACAATATACAATGATTTATGCTGCCATTTCAACCCCCAAATCCTGGATTTTGGGATCTATTGAGATGGAATAGATCTGGATTTTGTATATAGCAGAAATCTGTGTTATCTTTTTTTTTTTTTATTTATTATTATACTCTTTCTATTTTTGGTGAATATAGCTGTTTGTTGTATCTGTTCAGTTTGTACTTTTATTTCTGTAAATCTTAAAACAGCCTTTAACTATTGAAGCAATCTATACATTACAAGTGACATCTTAAATACATAGCTAAAACCACCTCCAAATAAACCCAGATATCTGAGGTGTTTCTAGCTAAATAAACTCACTAAAAAAATTATTAAGCTGTCGAATTGGTATACAAAGTCGTTTTACTAAAGCGACCACTACTGGCGCAGGCATGGCTGTGTGTAGTTAGCCTCCCAACCTCTTGGTTTCCAGTTTAGTGCCATTGTGTAACACCCTGGACAAGTGTCTTCCACTGTGGCCATGGGCTGACTAAAGCCTTGAGAGGATTCAGTAGACAGAATAAGCATACAGTTGACAAGACAGCATGTGCTCACGGAAACTAACGAACATCTTGTTTATAATCTGTCTACTCAATATGAAAGATGACGTGTGTAAACGAGTAGAGCTTTTGGCTTCCAACATCCCGTGAAATGCGTGGCCATGAGAGTTGGCGACAGGAAGGGTATGTCGTAGAAAATCTGTCTCAAAGAATTCTGCCCAATTCGTGCTAGAAAGGAAGAGTGCAGATTAATTTGTTGGTGCAGGTACCATAATGTGTTCTATATGTCCCGGTGATGCGAGGGTTTGGTTTTGTTTTTTCCCTGGCGATTTTCATTTTTGACATTGTTAGGGTTAAGTTTAGGGTTTCTACATGTCCAGGTCGTACGAATAGCCTTCTCGCAACTTAGATGTGAAAATGAACGGCTGACATTTATATTGAAACAGAAAAAGGATCATATGTGGAGTCCCCACCAGGAAACTTGATATGCTAGAAATAACAGCTAAACACGGACAATCCAACCTAACCCTAACCCCAAACCTAACCCTAACAATGTCAAAAATGAAAATCGCCAAGAAAAACAAAACAAAACCCTCCAACCACCCCGTGTGTGTGGGGGGGGATAAATTTTTTTTTTTTTAAGGGGGAATCGCATCACCGGGACATATAGAAAACATTATCGAAAACGAAAATCGTGAAAATTAAAAAATAAAAAACTTACAGCCATTTTCCCTCAGTGCTTAATTCCAATGTCCACCGCAAGTTCTTCCATCGAAAGTACCACCGTAGGTTGTGGAGACCTGGCCACTGAGTTTTCGGAGGTGTTGAAAGAGACCCAGGGAAGTGTTTCCTTGTAGAAGTGCCCGACCGAACAGAGCGGACACTATCGAAATTGATACAGCGGTGGATTTTGCCAGGAACCCACGGGTGGGCAGCCTATGCCAATATCGCAAACTTGGGAGGATGTACATACACCCACGAAGTTATTGTACATGGGGACCACTTTGTAGAACCAAACGACAATGGAATTCATACACAGAATATAGGAAACTTGTGGATGAGATTGAAAAGAAAACTTCGGTGGCAATTTAGGACATCGGATGAATTATTTTCATCTTGTGTGATTTATTTATAAACAGCTAAAAAAAAAACACATTTCAGAGTAGTACGGATAATACTGGTAAGTCGCTCAGTTATTTCCCTTGAATATTTTTATTTACTTTTTTCTTCGAAAAAGCTTTCTCAAAAAGAGAATACATATTAAAATTTAACTCTACAACACATCTTAAAAATTGCGACGTTTGTTTTATATTATGAAAATAGTATTTATATTAGTTCTTAAAATGCCCTAAATGTAAATTAATCTCAAGAAAAATTAATAAAATAAGACATATATAAAGCTCACTTGAAAAAAAATTTGGTTTTTATATATTCGAGATAACCCCAGTTTTTAATGGGGATGAGATAACCAAAAAGTACCTATCTGTCTAATGACTACTAGTTCTCAACTAACTCAACCAACTACTTGTAGTTATTTCAGCGGCTTATTACTACAAGTTCCTGACCGATTATATGTGAATTCAACAGAAAAATTTATCTGATTTTCTACAATTCTAAATAACCCGACAAGTTCGTGAAATTTGAGACTAGTTATACATTAAAATAAAGGTATAATAAATTTTAGGTGCGCTGTTAACAACATCTTAATTGCAAGCCAAAATATTCTTCATTCCTCAAAATTCTTGGCTGACTACCCAACAAACGATATTTGGCGAAAGTTAAGAACGAATTTCAAAAACATAATTTGCAAGGATTGTAAGAGAACAGCAGCAATCGGAACTAGAAACTGAGTCTCGTCTCGGGAAATGAGATTTGTATTGGTTGTCGATGTGAAAGTTATAAAATCCTTTCAATATAGGATGATATTTTAAATTTATTTATGATATTTAATCACTACTTGAATATAAAATATATAATAATAAAAAAATAAGTTAATATAATGTAAACTTTCCCGACATGCAATCTGTTATAGCCTTATAAAGCCCCCGTCACTCGCATCTCTTCCTTTTCCTCTCTGCTTTCTCTTCTTCATTTCTTTTCTCCATTTTTTTTTTCTTTTCCTTCTCTATTCTGCTTCTTGTAATTAACATGATACATTTTGATCTTATTTGATCGACTTAACAGTCGAAGTGATGAGACCCGTTTCCCGAGTCTATTTTAGACACTGAGGGGAAGTTTAATGGAAATGATGTTGTTTAGAATGGATAAGCTAACCTCTCAGGAATGTTGCTTCCCTTTTTGGTTGAGGCATGCTTGTTGG
>JAOPJW010000002.1:12328949-12341048 GCA_027122535.1 Octopus maya | reverse complement strand
CAAGATTTCTGATGTTAAATTGTGTGTTGAAACATTTTTGTTTTTTGGGATGGTCATTTTTTTTTTTATTTTTTTTTTTTTGCCAACAAACAGTACAACTATTTATTTGATCCTTATATTGTTATATGGAAAGCAGAAATTTATTGAAGAGGTCACAGAAAGTGTGACTAAAGAACTCTAAGAAATAGACTAATAATAATGATAATAATAGTAAAGCTAAAGTGAAGAGCAAATAAATAGGGCGTATGTTTTTTGACAAAAAACAATGACCATCCCACAAATATACCAAAATGTGTGTGTGTGTGTGTGTGTGTGTGTGTGTGTGTGTGTGTGTGTGTGTGTGTGTGATGTGGAGGGTAGTTTATAAAACCTGTTGTTAGTAACTAAAAGTGTGCTTTATAAGTAATGAAGTATGGTAATTATTATTTTTTATGGAAGTTATGGTACCCCTGTGGACAAAAACATTTTATGGATGTGTAAGTAGATGATTACATGCAATAACACTAATGTCAATAATTTAGCTAATGTTAGTTGGTAATAATTATGTAGATAGGAAAAACTGATATATATATATATATATATAGAGAGAGAGAGAGAGAGATAGTAGAGATAGTAGATATAAGGTCAACAGTAACTATTATAGAACACCCTAAAAACTGAGAAAATGATATGAATAAAACGAACGGCAAATAAGCCATGTGTGTGACAGGGCAAACCCAGTCAATTATCCAATGAAGATAGACAAATGAATAAAAGATACGGATCCATAATTAGCCAAACTTAACAAGGGAAAATAGTAGAGATGGAGGACAAATAGCATAGGCAAAGGACAATTAGAGATCATACTTGATGGTTCATGGAACGACTCCTCCAACTGGTGGTTGATAACATTGGGTGTCTAACAAATAAAAGATATGCAATATCAGAACAGAAGCTCTAATTGACAATTTAGTATCATTAAATGAGTTCAGCACCACCTGTTGAGAAAATAATGTTGCACAGCAAAAAAAGAAACCTTGCTGATAAAACTGCTATTTAAAAAGTCCCTTTAGCACACACATGTATTCAGGCACATGATTGCAATGTTGTGGGTTCAGTTCCTGAACTGGGTAGCATGATGTTTCTTTGAGCAAGGTTCTTCTGCTCTATGAATACCAGAATACCAGCCAAGTGCTGATGTAGTCTCCCCATCCCAGCTCCTGCCTACATGCATATTTAATGACTAGGAATATTAGTGGATGAGAGAATAAAAAGAAAAAAAAAATGATTATTACAATTTTTTCTGATGAGAGAAAAGGTATATTCATTAAAATGCAAGAGATGAAAAATCAACATAGAAATGTTCTTACTATACAATGAAAAGTGTGTCTACCTACAATCATATTACAAGGTTCAAACAATTTTTTTTTTTGTAGTGGAAAGGGTTGCTTGTTATTTCAAAATGTTAATGTATTCACACTAAAACAAATTATAAGCACATGCAAGAAAAGGTAAAAAAAAAAAAAACCTCTCTAAATCTGATCATAATGTGAATTAATAATTTGGCACAAATAATTATAGGTAACCTGGAAAATAATTTGGCACAAAGCCAAGTGAATTCAGCAACAAAGAAAGTTTGGTATCAATGATAGTGTCTCTTTAGTGTATTATCAGCAAGTGGTTCATCTTAGCTTGAATGTATTTATTTATTAACTTCTTGACTGGTACATTGTTTTATCAGTCCTTGAAGGACGAAAGGCAAATGTGTCTTCTGTGGTATTTGAACACAAAGCATGAAGAGCTGATGTAACTTAATACAGCAAAGAATTTTGTCTGATGTTTTAATGATCTCTGCAAATCCACCACCCTTACAACAACGAGGACTACGATGATGATGATAATTTGATATATCTAGTTTCAACATGGATATATCTAGTTTCAACAAAAGAAATTCTTATATTAGCCTGGTTCTTTAATCTTTCATTACACTGAATATTTAATCGTGAAGTTAGTTCTTCTTAATCACAGCTACAACATTATTAACAATTTTTGAGATAATTAAATACAAATATTTTGCACCACTCACATTATCATTAACAAGTCAGAGGTGAGGAACCTCTTGTCCCTAGGCAAAATTTCACCTATATTCAAATTTAAAACCCTCTGCTAATATGAATTCTCGTAAAACCCAAACTAGAGAAAAGATACGAAACAGCAAAATGACTTAAATCTTAAGCCTAGAGCAGTAATTTAATGTCGTCATCATCATCATCATTTAATTTACATTGACCATATCCAGTCAAAATATTTAACCTCAATCCTACAATGTCATTCTAAGACTAAACAAATCACATCAGCAAAATCTCTGAAATACAAGACAATGCATGATTTATTCAAAACAATATAAATAAACAGACATTATAGTTGGCAAAGTAATCTGGACACTAAAGAGTTAATATCCATCTTCCATACTGGCATGGGCTGGTTGGCTCAACATAATTCAAAAGATTGGAAGACTACATCAGACTCTTGTGTCTGCTTTGGCAGGGTTTCTGTGGTTGGATGTCCTTTCTAACACCAACCACTTACAGAGTGTACTGGGCACTTTTTCTTGTGGCACCAGCATTAGTGAAGTCATCATGTAGCTTGCAAGGCTAAGATTTTTCTTGACTGGGTGGGACTGTAGTAGAAAGGAAGGTAGCTTAATGCTAGATGGTAAAAAGTTAATGTATGAAGGAAAGAAACAGAACAGGCATCTTGCTATAGAAGAGATACATGGCTACCTTGAACTAGAGTCATTATTTTTCTCTGAACACGTGTCTTCCTGCAGGTTCTTATATACTTGCAATTTACTTCTGCTACTAAAATATTCCCTCACCCATGCTGTATGTAATCACTTTACCAGCTAGAAATAGCAGATAAATATACCTTATATTACAGAAATAGCAGTCGAATTTCCTTCATAGCATACCTTACCATCTTAAAAATGGAAAAGATACAATATTATGTAATCCTATCTTCTCAATCCCTCTGGCTTGCACACATATACTAATAATTATCCTTTCTTAATAATAATAATAGTAATAATAATAATAATAATCCTTTCTGCTGAAGGCACAATGCCTGAAATTTTGGAGGAGGGGACGAGTCAATTACATTAAACCAGTGTTTCACTGGTATTTAATCTATCGATCCTGAAAGGATGGAATGTAAAGTCAACCTTGCTGGAATTTCAACTCAGAACTGGAAGACAGATGAAATGCTGCTAAGCATTTCGCCTGGTGTGCTAACAATTCTGCCAGCTTGCTACATTATTAATATTAATAATAATAATAGTCCTTTCTACTATAGGCACAAGGCCTGAAATTTTGGTAGTGGGGACTAGTTAATTATATCCACCCAGTACTCAACTGGTACTTAATTTATCAGTCCTGAAAGGCAAAGTTGACCTCAGTGGAATTTGAACTCAGAATGTAGTGATGGGCGAAATACTACTAAACATTTCATCCAGCATGCGAGCAATTTTGCCAGCTTGTCACCTTAATAATGATAATAATAATATTTTCTTTTCTTAACTGATTAGAAGTGTTATAATGTACATGTTTTGTGTTGGTATAAAAAATGGGCTACAGCAAATATTGTGCTCAATGCCACAGATTTGCTTGTTAGTTTCTTGACCTTAACCAGTTGAGCATGTCCCTTAGTGATTGACAGTATGTACATCTCTGATCACGAGCAGGAGTAGTGGGGAAGCATCATAGCCATGTGTTGAGAGGAATTCTTTGGGGTTTTTGAATAATTCAACCTTAGAAACATGGCTGTTTTGTTCATCATCCTTAAACAACCTTGTTTAGAGACCTTTTGAGCAAGATGGGCTGCTTGACATTCTAACTGGGCCCCTACCTGCAAGGTCATGTGCTGTTTATCTTGACATGAGATCACCATGTTGCACACATATGGCTGTGGTTCATATACCTAGTGTACCCTTATCTGACTGTCATGATGGGTATATTGGGCTTTGTATATTTGTAACCCAGTGTCACTCTGATGGCATGCATTGTCCTTTCACTCAATAATAATAATATAGTAGTAGCAATTTAATTAACAGTGAATTAATTAGTGGACTATATTAACAATGGATTAATCAACTGGCTATATCAACAGTGAATCAATCAAAAAATTATATAGCAGTGAATTAAATAATAATTAAATGATCCTGCTTTCTGGGTTCAAATTTCACCAAAGTGAACTTTGTTTTTCATCATTTCTTTTTTAACAGCTCGTTTAGTGGAACCCTTGTGTTGTATATGTAACAGACATTCATTGGGGGAGTTATATTCTGTATTGTTGCCCTTTGTAGGTCTGGCCTTCATCTCCTTTTGGCAATTACTTGACCTAAATATTTCAATTTTTTCATGAAAAATTCACACTTTTCCTTTGTTAGTCTAAACCTGTATTCATTTATTTTTCTGAATACTTTTTTGATATGTTTGAAGTGTTGCTCCACTGACTTGCTCTTTATCAAAATAATGAGATAAGCGATAGCAAAGTCGCAGTCATTTAACATTACATCCATTACTTGCTGGAATATGGCAGGTGTCACTTTTACTCCAAAACGAAGCCACTTGAATTTACACAATCCACAGTGTGTGTTGATTGTTAAAAGGTGTGCACTCTCTTCCTCTACCTGTATCTGTAGATAGGCCTCCGAGGGGTCTGGGCTTGGTAATGGATAATTGTGTTTGATTGAACAGTCATTTAATCCAGTTGAAAAGTCAGTGCACACCCTTTGTGCCAAATAGGTTTAGTGATTTTTTTTTTTCAACACGTAAATGATTGTCCTTTTCATTTCACCTCGAAAAGTTATGTTGCAAATACATTCGCTGATGAAATATAATTTCTCTCTTGTAACACCATATGCCACATTATTTGATTTAAATGATTTTGGTTTACCGATTTGTTGCCAATATTCTTCATTTATGATAGAGATCCCTCTACCTGTGTCTAATTGCATTTTGACACTAGTGGTTTTGATTCTCACCTTGATGAATAATCTGTTTGCTGTACAAACTTTTTTCTTTGATGATAAACTATTTATTTTTTCTTGTTTGGTCCAATTTTTCGTCATCTTAGTTCTGCAGTGCAATTTAATGTGTCCTGTGTTCCCACAATGAAAACACTTTGCTTTTTGAATGGACACTCTTTTTTCAGGTGCCTACCACCACATGCCATACATGGGTTTATCTCCTGTTGTATATTGTGTTTTTTGTGAAACACTTTATCTGTCTTCTGACTCTTCCACACTGGTTTTATCCATAAACAATCTCTGCATTGGATTTCTTCTGTGTTGTGCCTTACTTTTAATATCATATTGCACTCTTCTGACAGTTTCTGGATAGCTATATCCTGGTTCATTTTCAGCTTTGCAAGAATTTTCATTCTGACTTCTGCATCTTTTTTAGCAGTAAGTCCCTGAACAGAAGCCAGGCACTTGAATGAGTCTGGAGTTAGTGTATCCAGTTTAAATCTCTTGCACTCTCTGTTCACTCTACTAACATATGTGGTAAAGTCTTTGTCGTTGCTTTTCTCAGTGTTCAAACACTTCCAACATGTGTTTGACAACAATGTTTTTTCACTAAACATCCTACAGAAAATGTCAATTGTGCCCATGAAATATATGTCAGAAACTTTTTTAGGCAATATAAAGTTACAGTATTTTTTGTGTTCTGTTGTCGCGAGTTTCCTCAGAATTAGATGCATTTTCATCTCGTCTGTTTAGTCTTGGCATTCTTTTTTGAAAATTTGCTCAAATCTTCAGTATTAGTTGTAGCATTTGTTGTTCTTTGGGTTGTTGTTGCTGTTTTTGCAATTCAACTAGACCCTCTAACAAGTTTTCCATAATTTTATGGATTTTTTGTAAAATATGTACAAGAAAAATGTTTGTTACTCCTCTGTCAAGATTTTAATTTCTCTAGGTGAAAATTTTTCAATATTGTCCACATCAATTGTTTATTTTCTTATGAAAAAAAATTTTTGAATGTTGTCCGTATGAATTGTGTATATCCTCATCACCACTGCTATAATGTGGATCCTCATTCACTTGTATGTTATTGTTGGCACTGTAATATTCTTTTTGCCATTATTTTGTTGTGGCCATATTTCGCGTCTTATTATCTTTGACTCGTCTATCATGCTATCACTGATAGCTCCACAAGACAATGACTTTGAAATGTCTACCATAATGGTAACTTGAACTCATATATGTCATGTAACTGACACTGACTCCAATTGAGAACTTGTGCAATAACACTACTACTACTGACCTCCTACAGTGACTGACTGTCTGACTTTATAGTGGCTGGTCATACCACTTTGTCATATGAGAAGGGGAGTACTATTTTCACTACAACAGTATAATATGACATAGGCTAATAACTAATTTCTATGATGATATTTAAATAAACTTTATATATCAGAATTTTTCCTGTACAACATTCCCTTTTCAAACACCCATTCCTGGCCTTTCTGCTGTCCCCTATTACACTCCTTGCCCTGTATACTTTAGGTTATGCATTACTCCAGTGTTGGTGCCCACACACAAAAAAAAAAAAAAAAATAATAAAATGCACCAAGTACATTTCATAAAGTGACTGGTGTCAGGAAGAGCAGCAAAGGCCAAATGACACATATGAGTACCATTTTTTTAGAAGCAGTAACTTCCCATAAGAAATTACTCTAACTGACTTGATAGTGGGGATGTCAAACAATTTTATTTAATCTTGGATCATCTTTAATCCAAGATATCTATGCTTAAAGGCATTCCAGAATTGACCAATGTATCTTTTCCTTTTTTTCTATTTTGAACTTATGCAATGTGTCTCTGACTGCATGAACCAGTGCCCTTCTCTTAAATAGACTAAAAAAAAAAGAATGAACAATCTTAATCAATTTTCAAACTTTAGTGCCTTAGTGGTTTCTCATCATGAATGACTACATCACTTGACCAATCCCAGAACAATGAGCAACCACTCTGTTTATATATCCAACAAAGCCTCTGGTTACAGAGAACTGATGTTGCTAATTTGCATATCATAAGTGTCCAACGCTTTATTTCATACCTACATACATATTGTGTGTGTGTGTGTGTGTGGCAGGCTTCTTTCAGTTTCTGTCTATTAAATCCACTCGCATAGCTTTGGCTGGTTCAGAACTATAGTAGGAGATGCTCATCCAAGGTGCCATGCATTGGAACTGAACCCAAAACCGTGTTTTATGAATGTAAACTTTTTAACCACACAATAATTTTTTTACTTCATATTCAGGATATACAAAATCAAAAAAGATCCTATGTAGTTGGCAGCTGCTAATGGGCCATAGAACAGTGCTTAGTTCAATAGTGACCAGTGTCCCACATTGTTATCAAACTGGACAACAACACCTACCAAGTTGGCATGATTCTTTAAATGTACTCCAATCTTAAGGTGTTGGTATATCAAAAAATTGCAAGGATATGTACAAGCCCATCATTTCAGTGTTCGGAATTGACCTGACATGCTGAGACAGACAAAAAAGTCAAACGATTCCAAGTGTTGGTAGATATATTGGTAACTTTTAGAGTCCAGCATAATGGACCACGGAGATGACAAATACTTGGAACAGGATGACCCGTTTGTCTCTGCCTCAGGTCACTCATTGCTCTGGGATACAACATCTCAAGGACTGAAACCCACTCCTCAAGTACTTCAAAAAGAGCCTAGTGGTGTAAGTACACATTACTACTAAAAACTATGTATTGTTTTGAATTTCTATCCCTGATATATTGATAAGGGTTTTCATGAATACCATTGATAGTTGAGGTGACAGATGACGCGATTGGTATGTCATAACCATATCAATGAATTGGTGTGGCAGTCATTGAGCACACTTTTTGGTGTGCATCAGCACATAGAAAACTGGTGGCTGCCATTTCTTTTTCTATAACAATCATCATTGTTTAGTGCCCATTTTTTTCATGCTTGCATGAATCGGACAGAATTTGTTGAGCAGATTTTCTATGGTTGAATGCCCTTCTTGTCAACAAACTTCATCTATTGCCATGGAAGACAGGAAATGAACAGCATCACTTGCATGATGGTGATGCTCAATTCAAGACAAGAGTAAACCCAAACACAATGGGCTTCTTTCAGTTTCCACCTGCCAAATCCACTCACAAGGTTTCAATTGGCTCAGGGCTAGAGCAGAAGACATTTGCCTAAGGTACTGTGTAATGGAACTGAACCCATGACCACATAGTTGGGAAGCAAGCTTCTTAATCACATAGCCACACCTGTGCTTATATATAAATATTCAAAAATATGCAGATTAAATGAATAATTGCGTTCTCTCTGAAATGGCTGTCACTGCAGAATTTTTATTTTTGAAAAAAAAAAAAAAGGTAATATGAAATAAGAAATATGTTTTGTTTAAGAATAAGACAAACGAAAAAAATTAAGTTGACACTATAAAGTGTTTCGTTCAAGCATTAATGAGGTGTAAGATAATTAACTTGATGACAGATACAATTAGTGAATTCATTAATAAGCTACTAAATACACAGTATTTAGAGGTGAAAGAGAATAGTGTTAAGACAGTTTTATCTCCCTTGGGTAATGATGCCTACGTACAGCATACAATATCATCACCCTTAATTACCTAAATTTATGTCATTGACTCATTTGAATTATTTCCCTTAGCTCAATTTATCTTTAATTAAGCAACTTATACCAGCCAAAAATTATTCCTAAATCTTTTTCTATGAAAGAAAATCTATGTCAACTGACCAGGCAGGCTTCAGAAGCCAACTATACTAACATTGACTTTGTAGGTGCAGGCATAGCTGTGTGATGTTGGGTTCAGTTCCATTGTACAGCAACCTTGGGCAAGTGTTTTCTATTTCAATTTGAACTGATCAATGCCTTCTGAGTGAATTTGGTAAATGAAAACAATGTGGAAACCCATCACACACAAACACACCTACAGCTTGATAACTGGTGTTGGTTAATGTCTCCGTAACATAGCAGTTTGGCAAAAAGAGATTGATAGAATAAATAGCAGACTTAAAAACTAAGTCTTGGGGTTAATTTGTTTGAGAAAATCCTCTCAAGGTGGTGCTTTTTTTTGTTGTTATAAGACTCAAGGCCACATACTCGTCACAATATGTCAACCTTCTGGAATTCTCTTCCTGCACACATTTTTCTTCTCAAGTATGAGCTTTAAAAAAAAAATGACCAGAGGGAACAATAACCCTATTAATCTTCATGATCTTGGAGTACAGAATACCTTCTTCCTGACCAAACTATTGTAAAAAGGAAAAACACAACAACTCAAAAGCATGCAGAACACCCATGAATTACACAGAGGTTACTTTCATGCATCACAGCCTGTAGGTACAAAGTGACCATACAATTTATGGCCAGACTTTCTAGTGATTTCTTGGCAAGAGAATCTCCTTAGCTACGACTCTTCAATTGAAAGCTATATGTAGGAAATGTATCTTTCTGTTGGTGAATGAGTCCAGGTTGCTGTTCATTGCAGGATACTTTTGAAGCCTCCCTGGCTGGAGGTAGCATAAGTCTAATTAATTAGAAGGAAGTTAATTACCTTGAGTGCTGAGCGTAAGACCATAACTTGGCCAGCTGGTTGAATCCAAGGTTCCCCATCTACCTGTACAGGTAGATCTGTTACAAGTGTAATTCTTAACTGAAATAGAAAGAATTCTGAATCATCAAACTAGAAAATGGTCTGTTTTTATCGTATTTTGATGTCGTTTTTGGTGAGAGAGAGAGAGAGAGAGAGAGATAGATTCATTATGTATGCATATGTGGGTTATGGTGAGTTTAATATCCAGATAATGGTCACTTGTCATTGCCTTTGTGAGGTCCAATGTTTAAAGATTGTGTATCACTGCCTCATCCCATGTCTTCTAGGCCTACCTCTTCCACAGGTTCCCTCCACTGTTAGGGTGTGACACTTCTTCACACAGCTGTCTTCACCCATACACATAACATGACCATTCCAGCACAGTCATCTCTTTTGCACACTATATCGGATGCTTCTTATGTCCAACTTTTCTCTCAGGGCACTTACATTCTGTTATGTATGCTCACTGACATTACACATCCAGCAGACCATACTAGTTTCATTTCTTTCAAGCCTACACGTCCTCAGCAGTCACAGCCCATGTTTCACTGCTGTGTAGCATGACTTTTCTCACACAGGCACCATACAGTCTACCTTTCACTCTGACTGAGAGGCCCTTTGTTACCAGCAGAGATAAGAGTTCTCTGAACTTTGCCCAGGCTATTCTTATTCTAGCAGCTATGCTCTCTTCTACCCCAACTACTGACTTGGTCACCTATGTAGTTGAAGCTATCAACTACCTCTAGTTTTTCCTCCTGGAATGTGATGGAATTTGTTTTCTGTACATTTTCAGTGTTTATTGCCCCTGAGCATTTGCCACACACAAAATCTATCTTCCCAGTTAACCTTCGTTTGATATTGCTGCACCTCTTATGTGTCTAAGGCTTATACTCGGTACATCTTATGGAGTTTCCACCTATGCCTTTTCTACAGATCCAGCAAGGCCATCTACCTGAAGGGATTTGTGATTTGTTCTGCTTCCTACTTACTAAGACTTTGGTTTTTGCTAGGTTAACTCTCAGGCCCTTTGATTCTAGACCTTGCTTCCACACCTGAAACTTCTCCTCTAGTTCTGATAGTGACTCAGCTATTAGAGTAAGGTCATCAGCAGAGAGAAGCTCCCAGGAGCAAGCTGTCTTGAATTCCTCTGTTATTACCTGGAGGACTATGATGAACAAAAGGGGGCTGAGGACTGATCTTTGGTGAACCCCTATTTCTACCAGGAATTCTTCACTATACTTATTTCCAACCCTCACCTTACTGACAGCATCTCTGTACATGGCTTGTAAAGCTCTCATCAACCATTCATCTATCCCTAGTTTCTGCATTGACCACCAAATAAGGGAATGGGGAACCCTGTCAAAGGCTTTCTCCATGTCAACAAAAGCCAAGGACAGGGGTTTATCTTTGGCTAGGAATTTCTTCTGTAGCTGTCTTACCAGAAATATAGCATCGGTGGTGCTTCTCCCTGGCACAAACCCAAACTGCATCTCATCTAAACTAATCAGTTGGGCTATGACCTTCTTGGTGACTTTCATCACCTGATCCAACAAGTTGATACCTCTGTAATTATTTCTATCTAATGCATCACCTTTACCTTTGTAGCAGTTGATTATGGTGCTGCTACACTAGTCATTGGGTATGACTCTTTTGTGTATCACCTGTTTAACCATATGAGTGACTAGACTATAGCCTACACCACGGGATATTTTAAGTGTCTCAGCAGTGATTCATGATGGGCCAGGGGCTTTCCCTGTCTTCATACTCTTAATTGCTTTATCTACCAAAGTACTGTCAATTAGAATAGTTGGTCTCTCTGTTGGGTCAACATCTGGCAGACTCTCTTTCTCCCATTCATTCTCTTCATTTAGCAACCTTTGATAGTGGCATCTCCAAGTCTCTCTCCTTGCAGCCTCATTAAATGCAAGTGAGCCATCATCCATGCGGACACATTTCTCTCCCATGACGTCGCAATTCTCTCTCACACCCTGTCTTGCAATTCGAAACATTTCAAGTCTCTGGTCCTAATGATGCAGAACATTGGCAAATTTTTTCTTATCTGCTTCCCCTCTGGTTAAGTAAACCTGTCTCCTAGCTTCCCTTCTGGCAATCTGATACAGTTCCCTGCTACCACCACTTTCAGTCCTTCCATGCCTAATGGCCCTGTCAGCTACATTGTTCCACCACCATGTTACCTTAGGTCAAGAGGGGACTTTGCACTATCCACAGTAGCCCTCAACAGATTGTCCCATAGGAACGTCCAATTGTCCTCCACACTATGTGATGCTATATTCTCCTCTTTTTCATCAAAAACTTCAAGTAATATGTCTCTAAATCTTTGTCCATTCAGAGGATCCTTAAGCTTCCTGACCCTTCTTTTCCATGCTGGTTGTCTTCTGGGCAACCATTTAGCACTGATCCTGAAGTTGCTAGCAAATAACC
>JAOPJW010000002.1:11691193-11702462 GCA_027122535.1 Octopus maya | reverse complement strand
CGATATAATCGACTTAATCACTCCCTTTGTCTGTCCTTGTTTGTCCCCTCTATGTTTAGCCCCTTGTGGGCAATAAAGAAATTAGAAACATTAGCACGCCGGATGAAATGCTTAGCAGTATTTCGTCTGACTTCAAATTCCGCCGAGATCGACTTAGCCTTTCATCCTTTTGTGGATCGATAAATCAAGCACCAGTTGCGTACTGGGGTCGATCTAATCGACTGGCCCCCTCCCCAAAAGTTTCGGGCCTTGTGCCTAGAGTAGAAAAGAATATTTCAATTTTTTCTTCTTTTTCCTTATTTTACAGTCAAACTGCAAGTATACACAGCTTTACGCTTACAAAAAAGCATAGTATAACTGGAATGAAAAAGTTTTACGTGGCAGAAATATCATCCTTTAACGTCTGTTTTCCATGCTGGCATGGATTGGACGGCTTGACAGGAACCGGAAAGGCCAGGGATTGTGGCAGGTTTCATAATCTGTTTTAGCTTGGTTTCTATAAGCTGGATGCTCTTCCTAACACCAACCACTTTACAGAGTGTATTGGGTGCTTTTTATGTGGCACCATCACCAGTGCTTTGTATGAGGCACCAGCACCAACACCAATGCTTTTTATGTGGCACCAGCACCAACACCAATGCTTTTTACGTGGCACCTTGGTTTTGGGACCTCAATTCTATTGCGCTGGGCGGGCCTTCTTGAGTACAGCAATGCACCACATATCTCAGTCCTCTGCCGTCTCTTTCGTGAGGTTCAGCGTTTTGAGATCAGCCTTCACTACTTCGTCCCATGTGTTCTTGAGTCTTCCTCTTCCATAACTTCCCTCATAAATGTGTTGTAATTCTACCTTGGTCACTCCCACTCTCTCTCTTTTATAATGTGAGTAACCATGTAGCTCCTCTACAGTTAAACCCTTTTCTATTCTGGCCCCTCCTCTCATACTTATATCCTCTTATCTTATAACATAGTGCCACTTCCCTCCCTACTGCAGCTTCACTTAGTCAAAAGGGAACTTAGTCTTACAAGCTGCACAGTGACCTCATTAGTGCTGGCACCATGAAAAACGAATCCAGTGTTTTAGCATTGGAAAGAGCATCCAGCTGCAGAAACTATTCCGAAGCAGACATTGTAGCATAATGCAGTTTTAGATTCTTGGATCCTGACAACCATCCTATTCATGCTGACTGAGGAATGTGGACATTAAATGATAATACATATAGATATACCTATTCATATAGTCTATATCCTGTTCAATTGGGTCCTATCTTGCAGGTAATTGGAAACCTTACCGGAGCCCACATAGAACGTGCCAAGGGCACTTTGTAAAGTGGTTGGTGTTAGAAAGGGCATCCAGTTGTAGAAGCCGCCCCCAAAAGGACATAGAACATGATGGAGCTCTCTGGTTTGTCTATTCTTGCCAAACCAGGACCTTTTGGAAATATGCAGTGCGTGAGAAGACCTGGCAAGCAGGAGACCATAATCCGTGGCCTCTGCCAGAAGTATAGCCAGCTCACTTATTCGTATCTTCATTGGACAATAAACTCTACTTGCGAAGACCTGTTGAGGCAAGTAAAATCGAAATCGAACCAAATTCAACGACTGGCACCCATGCCAACCTCTTCTTCATTGGACACTAAACTCTGCTTGTGAATACCTGTTGGGGCAAGTGAAATAGAAATCGTAATTGAACCATATTCGATGACTAGCACCTGTGTCAGTGGAGCACTAACAGCACAGTCCGAGTGTGATCATTACAGAGCAGTGGCACGTAAATAGCACCATTTGAGCGTGATCGTTACCAGTGTCACCTTACTGGCACTTATGCCGGTGGTACGTTAGAAAACATTCGAGTGAGGTCGTTGCCAAAGCTGCTGGACTGGTTCCTATGCAGGTGGCATGTAAAAAACACCAATTTGAGCGTGGCAGTTGTCAGAACAGCCTGGCTGGCCCTCGTGCCGGTAGCACGTAAGAACACCCACTACACTCTCGGAGTGGTTGGCGTTAGGAAGGGCATCCAGCTGTAGAAACTCTGTCAGATCAGATTGAAGCCTGGTGCAGCCATCTGGTTCACCAGTCCTCAGTCAAATCGTCCAACCCATGCTAACATGGAAAGTGGACGTTAAACGATGATGATGATGATGATGATATAATATATACACACATACATGAATACATATCAGGTGGCCAAAAAGTTGCCTTATCATTTAACACATAGATAATCAATTTAACCCTTTTCTTACCTTATCTACATTGAAATACACTGCAGTGTTTCAATTAATTTTGAAAATAATAAAGAATTTAGTGAATTAAATTTGTCAGAATGGACTAGGCAGAGCAGAAGGATGCACATGGATGGAAAGGGTTGCTGAAGAGGTCACAGATGTATGAGGAAAGATTTCTAGAAAATGGACATAAGGTAAAATAAATACAATAATAAATGAATGAAGAATGAATATATAGTGTATATGTTTGTTTGCTAATAAAAAAAAAAGCCCCAAAAAATGAATGATCCTCCTGAAATATAATATCTGTTTCAACACATGATTTCACATCAGGAATCTTACAAAACAAATTCATAAATGTAACTTTATCATTATTACGCTGGTATCTGGAACATGAAATTAAAATGAAATATGGATAAAAGGCTTTTGTGCAGATTATTTTAAAACAGAAAATTTATAACATTGAACCAAAGGTGGTCTCCTGAGCATTAGTATAAAAAAGGTTAATTGTTAATTGTAGCTTGGCTTTTGGGTCACCCTGTACAAAGTTAAGCCTGCAATGTCCAATCAAGGTACTAGATTCATACAGAAAACATACATAAAACAACACAACACGAAATGTAGTTAATTTACAATGTTTTTATTTATTTATAAAGAGGCAAAAAATAGATTCGTGTCCTTCCTGAATGGAAAGTGAATGTCACAGTATCACAGCATATGATGTCTCAGAAGACAAGACTGTAGACAACTTAATAAAGTTCTGTTGCCTGATTTGAGCAGTATTGTTAGTGTAGATTCAACGTTAAGCAGCTTAATGTGGATTAAATAGGTGCAGAAATCCAAACATTGACCACACAGCAGGGCTTCATTTTCTGGAAAAAAGAAAAAAAAAAAAGTAAATAACATTTATATGTGTGGATGAAGAAAAAAAAATTATAGAGATTATAGTTTTAGTGGAAATTGGAATCAGTAGGAGATTCTTGTTACTAAGTCCCAGATTAACAGGTGACCAGCAGAGCCATTGTTTATCTTAGATCCTTTATTGTTTACTTGTTTCAGTCATTGGACTGCGGCCATGCCTTGAAGTGTTTTACTCAAATGAATTGATGCCAGTACTTATATTTTTTAAAGCCTGGTACTTATTCTAATGGTCTCATTTACTGAACTGCTAGGTTATGAGGATGTAGACATCAACTGTCAAGGAGACAAACACAAACACACTTTTCTTTCAAGCCTACGCATGTCTTCAGCAGTCACAGTCCATGTTTCACTGCCATGAAGCATGGCAGTTCACACACATGCATCGAACAATCTACTTTTCACTCTGAGCGAGAGGCCCTCTGTCACCAGTAGGGGTAGAAACTTCCTGAACTTTGCCCAGGCTTTATATATATATATATATAGAAAATTACTGTTAATAAATAATGGTGTGCATACCATTACTTAATAAATGAAAAAAATCATAGTAAATAAACAACGATAGATAAAAAACATATACGTATACAACTGGATGAGTGACAGATACAAAGAGTCCCTAATTCTTCATCATTTATCAACCAAATGATAATACTCAGTTTTGTTCCTTAAATGATAAGACTGAGGGCTTCCTGTGTTGGCGGTACCTGCGAAAATTGCAGAGAATAGGGCCACAAGCAAACAAAACAAAAAAAATGTAATTTAAGATGATGGACGAAGACAAAATAAATAGGAAATGAGCAAAATATGGCCTCAGGGCCAAAAAGACAAGAATGGTGGCTAACTCATAGAAGAAATCTGGAAGGATATAGAAAACAGCAAATAGCAAGTGCAATGTCTATATACATATACATACGTACTGCATGCGTGTATGCGTACATGTGTGTATATACATATATATCAAATGAATCAGAAATGTTTGCCCAGTACCTGTGGAGGATATGGCTTTTGTGCGAGTGTGAAATAAAACAGCAGTTATAATGAAACAATACATAGGAACTTGCTTTTTTTTGCTCACCTTTTCCAAAGATACATTTGGCTGGTAGAAGCAACTGAAGTTGGTCGATATAAGAATCAAAGGATGTTGTATTTGGAGGTAGCACCAAAGAAATCTTCTCCATGTGAGAGAATTGTTGCCAGGCATCAGCAAACTGTGCAATGTCTATAGAACAGCCACTGGAAAATAGTATAACCATATTCAGAAATGCACAGTTAATAGAAAACAAAGAAACAAACAATAACATTAAAAAGTTTCTGACCCCCTACATGTAAACTAATATATTTAGGGCTCCTTTTTTTTAAAAAAATTAAACAAGTTGTTTAACCCATCTCAATGTGGCTATTAGACCTTTTAGAAATTACATCCAGATCTTCCTCAAATTGCATTTTGGCGTCTTAGAAAAAGGAAGATGGTAGAGATTATATTGGATAATGTATTTTTAGACAGACAATACCCAAGGGGCAGTAAAAGGGGATGGCTATGACTGGAAGATATTTGATCATAGCTCTGATCAGTGAAGGCTAAAAAAGAGCTAGACAATAACAGCAACAGAGAGGCCCTGACTTCTCCATGTTGGCATTATCTAGTCTTCTCACTAACCATTTCTGCAATCCTTTCTCCTCGTAACATTGGCTCTACTGAATCAACTCTGTTGATCTCAAAATGACTTTTGAGCACCTGCAAATATCACGGGCATAGCCCTTTCTTACAAACCAAAATCTTACTTTTATCTTTTACTTGCTTCAGTCATTAGGCTGTGGCTATGCTGGGGCATGACATTGAAAGCTATAGTTGAAGACATTGACTCCAATACTTATGTCTTCTTTTTACAGTTTGGTACTTATTTTATCAATCTCTTTGACCAAACCACTAAGTTACAGCAATCTTTATCTTTTAACTTTTACTTGTTTCAGTCATTAGGCTGTGGCTATATCTTCTTTGAAGAATGTTTAGTTGAATGACTCAACATTAGTACTTTTTTCAAGACTGGTACTTATTCTATCAGTCTCTTTTGCCAAACCACTATGTTACAAGAACGTAAGCACACCAACACCAATTGTCAAGTAGTGATGGTGGGACAAACACAGACAGAAACACACACAAATACACCACATGCACACACATACATGACAGGCTTTTTTTCAGTCCCTGTCTACCAAATCCACTCACAAGGTTTTGGTTGGCCCACGGTTATAGTAGAAGGAACTTGCCCAAGGTGCCACGCAATGGGACAAACCAACACAGGTTGTTGAAACACAGACACAGACACAAATACACACACACACACAAAGAGATTCTGTCTGCCAAAGTCACTCACAAGGCAAGATTGAGTTGCAGATGTAGCAGAAGACACATGCCCATGGTGCCATGCAATGGGACAGAATCTGAAACCATATGGTTGCAAAGAAGGCTTCTTAACCACAAAGCCATGTCTGCATCCAGAAATACTTAAAAGAATAAAAACCAAAAAAACATGACCATCTATGAATATTTTTGATAGAAATAATCTACTCCAGGTTATCATATTTACTGTGACCCTCCTTTTCTGAAGGTAGTAGAGATTTGGCTGGTATTTTTAGCAGGATGATTGAACTGACAATTTTGAGTCATCTTTACATGGTTCAATAATCTGTGGAGCTTGCTGTTTACAGCAGAGAAGAATCAACAAGGGATAGAGCTTGTATGTGGTTGTTCGAGGTGTTAAAAATAGCAGCCAAATCTCCCTCAAATTATACTCACTGTCTTAAAAGAATGAGCAACAACAAAGAAGAAGAAGCAGTAGAAATGAAATGTTTAACATACTTGCAGAAATCAATCCATGTTAGATCAAATGGAAAATGCTTTTCAAACATTTTCACTGAGTTTTCTTGTTTTAATTGCAAGTTTCCAGCAAAAGACAGTTGTTCTTCACTCATTTCTAAAGGTTTAAGTTTGATTGTGATATAAAGAGGATTATTTGAAGATGTTACAGGAATGGTGCCACAAATATCTGAGGTTTCAGTGCTTGACCATACTCCAGAGGCATCCTAAATGACAACAACAACAATATAATAGTAGTAGTAATAATAATAATAATAATAATAATAATAATAATAATAATAATAATAGTAGTAGTAGTAGTAGTAGTAGCCGCAGCTGCTGTAGTAATCTTGAAAGAACAATAAATAGGACAAACACAAAATGAAACAAGAATATGCATTAGATATTGTACACTGTTTAAGAACTAGAACTGGTTGTGTAGTTAATAAGTTTGCTTTACAAGTGTATAGTTTCAGGTTCAGTCTCATTGAATGGCACTGTGGGCAAGTATCTTCCACAGTAGCCCTGGACCAACCAATGTCTTGTGAGTGAATTTAGAAAATGGAAACTGATGAAGCATATCACGCACACACATGGATATTTATATGTGTATGTGTGTGGGGATTATTTGTGTCTTCTTTCATGAAATTGCATGATAATTGTAAATAAGCATCACTGTCATACAAGTGGTGTCATTTGTTTCCAATCTTCCGTGAAAATATGTCCGGTATGTGTGAAATATTCCTCTGTTGGCATCATAAGAATATTTTTTTTTTGCAATAAACTTTGAGAAAATGTGAAAGAATTGTTTTGGAATGGTGTATCTTGAAGCACACACATAAAACTATAAATAACAGCTTTATGTGTGTTTCCAGACATACTATTCCAAAAAGGAAATATTACTTTGAAAGCAGGTGAGGGTTGATGACAGGAAGGGCATTAAGCTGCAGAAAGGACATCAGTCACAATAAATTCAGTCTGATCCATGCACACATGGAAAGGAAAATGGACATTAAAATGATGATGGTGATTATGAATGAAATTAACAGTAGCTCTGTTTTTCTCTGCACAGATAAGGATAAAGAAATTTTTTAACTTTGAAAGATATCTAATTAATTATATTAGTATAATTATAAATAGCACCAGCATGATCGTTACCAACGTCGCCTTCCTGGCATGTGAAAAGACATTTGAGCGAGATCGTTGCCAGTGCCGATGAACTGGTTCCTGTGCAGGTGGCACGTAACGTAAAATACACCATTTCGAGCATGGCCATTGCCAGTACCTGCCTGACTGGCCCTTGTGCCGGTGGCACGTAAAACCACCTACTACACTCTCAGAGTGGTTGGCGTTAGGAAGAGCATCCAGCTGTAGAAACTCTGCAAAATCAGATTGGAGCCTGGTGTTGCCTCCTGGTCCACCAGTCCTCAGTCAAATCGTCCAACCCATGCTAGCATGGAAAGTGGACATTAAACGACGACGATGATATTTTTCCCCCACAAAGCACCAAACTACAAAAGTTTGTGGTGAATGTCAACTGCGTTGGCCTTACCAGTCAAGGAACACTTGTAGATATAATAGATACTGCTGGATGTTTAAACTAAATAGAAAAGCAAAACAAAAAGGAAAGATGAAACAAGAAGGAAATAATATAAACAAAGAAAGGAATGGAGGAAAAACAAAAAGGAGATTACTGTTGAAAAAATATTTTAATTTTCATATCCACCACCTGTAATTTTTAAGGTCTACTGTTAAATGTTTATATTTTGACATTATGTTTTCTTTCTAGACAAATACTAAAGAAAAACCAGAAAATATGACAGACGATTGGAATGAAGACGATGACGACAGTTTTGATGAAGAAGAAACTAATATGACTGGTATTGACTTATTCAAAATTAAAAGATTTTCTTGTTTTATTTATTGCATCATGTGACTAATATTCAAATTAGAATTAGGAGGTTTGGTTGTGTGCTTAACCTTTTCAATACCCACCCATCTGAGACTGGCCGTGGTTCTTTGATATCTTTTAAAATGATCTAAATTAAAATCCTCCATTAAAATTTCATGTTGATTTATGTTCCAAATACCAATTAGATGACATCAACATCATTTTATTAAATTCTTCATTATTTTCAAAACAAGGGCAGTGTATTTTAACAGAAATATGGTGAAAAAAGATTTAAGTAGAGCGTGATCGTTGCCAGAGCACCAGCTGTCTGGCATTTGTGCCAGTGGCACATAAATAGCACCATTTGAGAGTGACCGTTACCAACGTCACCTTCCTGGCACATGAAAAGACATTCAAGCGAGTTCGTTGCCAGTACTGCTGGACTGGATCCTGTGCATGTGGCACGTTAAATACACCATTTCAAGCATGGCCGTTGCCAGTACCTCCTGACTGGCCTTCATGCCGGTGGCACATAAAAGCACCCACTACACTCTCTGAGTGGTTGGCATTAGGAAGGGCATCCAGCTGTAGAAACTCTGCCAAATCAGATTGGAGCCTGGTGTAGCCATCTGGTTCACCAGTCCTCAGTCAAATCGTCCAACCCATGCTAGCATGGAAAGCAGACGTTAATGATGATGATGATGACTTCAAAACCTCATGGTTCTGGGTTTCAATCTCACTATGTGACACCTTGTGCAAGTGTCTTGCACTGTAGCTTGTAAGTGAAATTTGGTAGATTAAAACTGTAGAAGCTCATTGAATAAATTTGCATATATTTATATCAGCAAATGGTATACACATGTACCAAAAAATGTCTATAAACTGGTGCATCAAACAAAATTACTTTCTGGTATTTATTCCACTCAATTGCTCAGACACTCCTTCGTTACTTTTGGCAGCGGAATTGCAGCAAACCAGTGATTGGAAGATTGTAACCCATAAGGATATTGCTCGGATAATGCATGATATAAAATGAGAAAAATAATTAGCTCTCTTTGCTGTCCTCCTTATATAATATTACTAAGAAATACACTGTTAATATTGTTCCATCTGAAAATTCATGTCTTAATGGAATATTCTCAATTTATGATCTACTGGATCAGGATCATAATGGTTTTTCTCAAGTCCCTCTGACAATGTCCTTGTTTCGTGGTGGGAATGTGAAAATCAACTTTCACCAATGTAGCATGAATATGTAATGAGGCAATATATCAGCCATTATTCTTCTTGTTAATACCATTGGTGACTGTGTTCTTATAAAACCAGTTCTGCTTATTCTGGGTTTTGAACATTCTAGTCAAGATCATCCTATCATTTTAGGGGTATGTAGAACTTCATTATTCAATGTATCAGTTCTTTTCCCAGGATGGCAGTTTGTGATTTAAAATAGACTTAGCTGTTATTTCTAACAGGTTGAGTGATCACCTAAATAGACTTAGCTGTTATTTCTAACAGTTTGAGTGATGGAATGATCTTGACTGGAATATACAAAATCCAGAATAAACAGAACTTGGTTTGCTTTCCTTAGTGTTTTTTGTAATGGTAGATACAAAAAGAGTACAGTTCGTTGAAAGTTTTTCAGATCAAAAAGCATGGAGTCAAGTTTTACTCCGATGCACTCTGTAGCAGCAGGACTAATGATAGATTAGAAGATTTGTACCCAACATACAACCTGCTACTCACTATGTTGCCCACACTCTTTTACTCAGTTGTTAAGCCTAACAGGAGAAAGAGCTTATTACAACTGACTGTAAACTATAAAATGGAGCATTTTGACTGCATTTTATACATTGGGGAGCTTAAATCTTCTACTTAAAGTTGCTATGCTTGTTACACTAAAAGTAAAAACTTTACATGAAATTGTGTCTATTAGGTACAGTGATTTTTTTTAAATGTGTTGTTTTTTTTCATTTGTATTTATTAAAACTATTTTATATATATATAAAAAAACTAAAAGGCATTTTTCTCTGCAGATGTAATCAGAGACAAAGGTAGAAAAAAGAAGTCTAAAAAGAAAATTGAAGATGTAAGCGAGATATTGATTTTCTTAAGTTTAATTTTAAAATATAAAGTTCAGCATTTTAATGAGTGACAACAAAACTATAATTATATTTTATTTGATTTTTGAAATATTATTTTACATTTCATAAGTTACTGCTAAAATATTACCAACATGATTCAGAATAAACTTGCAATGAAAATATCATTTCCTGTGATTAACTGTATTTTGTGAAAGAACTATTAAACTGCTTGGTCTTTCTTGATAATTACATTCTTTTTATTGTTCTGACTAAAATATATGGTGGTGGTTCACACAGCAAACATGTATGACTGTACTTGTCACTGTCTAACTAAACCAAGTGAGCATCACTGAATAATACAAATGTGAAGCTGTCATGGAAAGAGTAATTTTTATACAATAGTTTCACATTTAACCGATTCACATTTGTGACATTATATTTCAGTGTTACCACTATATCTTTATAGTTAGCTTTTATTGACTAATTCATTACCATCATTGTTTTAATTATTTTTACTTTTTAACCAGACATTAATAACAGTTGTAAAACGTTCTTTTCATTAAATAGCATTTGACATTTTCATAAAACTGACTACATAACTGATAAAATAATGTATAATGAAGGGTCTAACTACAAGATTGCTTGTGGTATCAGAACTCCATGCAAATCTTGTCCAACCAGAGAGCAAGTCTTAATAACAATATGATATTGTATTCTCCCTTCCCATCTCCATAATGTTAATAGAAATATTCACTCTTCAATGTAGATGTTATGTTTTTCATTTCTGTAGGAAAATAAGATTAAGTTTGAAGAAGATATTGATTCTTATGATAAAGATATCACATTTCAAGAAATGAATCTTTCAAGACCAGTCATGAAGGTAAGTTTGAAGATAAACTATTTTAAACTAAATGTTTTCTCATTCTAGACCAGTGGATCCCTATGGATCCTTTTGATTCCTATTTTACTCTGCTGGACCTTCATAGCCATTCAGTGTTTAAGAACAATCCTATTATATTTTTATTATAGATCATTACCAAAGTCGCCCTCCTGGCACTTGAAAACACATTTGAGCAAGATCGTTGCCAGTGCTGATGGACTGGCTCCTGTGCAGGTGGCACTTAAAATACACCATTTCGAGCATGATCGTCGCCAGTACCGCCTGACTAGCCCTCGTGCCAGTGGCACGTAAAGGCACCCACTACATTCTCGGAGTGGTTACTGTTAGGAAGGGCATCCAGCTGTAGAAACTCTGCCAAATCAGATTGGAGCCTGGTGTCACCTCCTGGTCCACCAGTCC
>JAOPJW010000002.1:10466418-10476433 GCA_027122535.1 Octopus maya | reverse complement strand
GTGAGGGAGGGTAGACATTGTACATCATCTCTGCTGATATACATAGATATATATAATTTACTTTTTCATTTATTTTTAAGTCCTTAATTTTACAGAGAGAAAATCTCTCATACTATCTACTCAAGTTATGAATGGACATTTCATTGTATTAATATAAACTTGATTCCAAAATAGATAATTTTGTATATTTTTATTAATAATTTCCTATTTTTATAAAAGCTCATATCAGATCTCTTTCATGTTTCTGAATGGAGATTTGCTCGAATAGATGACTATATATAAATATCTCATACATTTTATGTAGCCCTGATGATTCTATTTCAATAAAAAAAATAGCCGAAGTTCAAACATTTTTCCGTGCACAGATACATACATATTTACATATGCGTGTGTATCTGGGCATGTGAGTGTATGTGTGCGTTTGCTTTTTAGTGTATGTGTGTGTGATGTACATATATACACATATATAGACATATATAAATATATATGCATAACCATGCTTGTATGTAAGTACGTGTGGGCATAGAGTTAATTAAGTTATAAATAAAAAATATATATTAAAGATGAGGAAAAACTCAACTGTTGTTTAATGTTATTTGTTATTATTAAATGGCAAAGCGGAGAAGACAAGTCAGAATATTAACTACTGAATATTGTGTATGTGAAAACACGAATAGCTCATATAATTTCCCGAATCAATACCGAATGCTCTTATGCTAGTACAAATTTGGTGGTAAAAACTACAACTAATACAATGCTATAATTAAGATGGCGACCTGGCAGAATCGTTAGCACGCTGGAAAAAATGCTTGGCGGGACTTTGTCTGTTTATACGCTCTGAGTTCAAATTTCTCCGAGGTCAACTTTGCATTTCATTCTCTCGATAAAGCAAGTGCCACTTGAGTGCTTGTGGTGGATGTCATCGACGTAAACCCTCTCCCAAAGTTTTTGGTGACGTGCCGAAGTTTGGAATCAATATTATGTCCGTAATTTTACACATATAAATGCAAGGCTTCAAAAATATAAGAGGAACAACAGTACTGCTTAAATGATTCTCAAAGGGCCTTATACAAACACACAGAGTAAAATCTCGGAATATACAAGACTTATTTGATCTTCAGTTATTTTCAAGCAGCCCTATTGTTTTTTATAAGTACCAGAGTTTTACCAAAATATCACTCCTTTTAAATACCTTTGGTATTTATCTAAAAATACCACGTATCTTTATCATTCGATGCATTCGTCTTGCTTTACTTTGCACAAATAACATCATTGCATGAAAAGGTAGAATTAATTTAACTAATCCAAGTGTGTTATCATAGCTTATCGTATCAACTCCGAGATTGCAGGTGTAAAATCTTAGTACAGAATTTAGACAGACATAATTATTAAATGTAATTAAATGTTTTATCATTTCCCCTATTTCACATATCGCTTTCTTTTTGAGTGAAAATATCTTTCAATATGACCGAGAAAACATGTTATTGGCTTACATTAGCGTTTAAAATCCGATATTATCTTATAAAATATCAAGAAATTTAGCTTGAGAATTAAGCTTTCTAGTTACTAAAAGCCGAATCACTAAGAAAGCTATTTTTCAATTGTTAACATGCATTTTCTTTAGTTTAATTTTATGATGTTATAGTTATCAAAGCTCAGAATTAGGTTAAAAACATTCCAGATTTAAATGTCAATATGATTTGAAGAGTTGTAAGTAGCATTCACATATCCGACGTTAGATTAAAAATATAAAAAACGAATCGAAGAAGGGCGTTGACCATTGATTTGTTAGTAAGGCACAGTTATCCTATAGAAATATGAACATTCAATTGACAATATATATTCTAACAAGAGACATTGTTGGTATATACCCCAAAAAGGAAACGACATGTTACGACAGACATCAGGCTTGATAAACAACAACACCACTGAGTAAAGAATTCACTAGAAAAAGAAACAAAAATTGCTCTCATTATCTTATCTGTTCACATCTAAACAACATATTTTAGTACTTTGTTTCAAAAGACAATATTACTTCTTTTGTTTTCTTATTTTTCCATATTACCAAGGTGCAGGCGTGGCTGCGTGGTAAGCAGCATGCTTCCCAGCCACGTGGTTTCAGGTTCAATCCCATTTGAAGCACCTTGGGTGTCTTCTACTATGACCTCGGCTGAACCAAAGCTTTGTAGACCTGTAAGGTAGCCTTTTATAAGCTTCAATATTAAGAGGTTTTTTTAAGAAAGAAACTGCATGAAGCTCGTCGTACATATATACATGGATAAATATATATATATGTATATAACTATGTTCGTCCCTCCCTTCACCGCTTGGCAGCCGGTTTTGATGTGTTTGTGTCCCCGTAACTTAGCTATTCGGCAACACAGACTGATAGAATAAGCACCAGGCCTAAACAAATAAGTACTGGGATCAATTCATTCGACTAAACATTCAAGTCAGTGCCCCAACATGGCTGCAGTGTAATGATTGAAACAAATTTTAAAAGATGACCATTCAAATCTTTGTAAGAACAACTGAGCCTAAGCAGACCATTTTCTTCTCAACTTAATGGCTACAATACAATGAAGAAAATTAAAATGTCACCAGTGTCACTCGAATTGCAGATTTGCAATACTGAAGGTATCCGGCCATTCAGCAACGTTTTTGGTACACTGTTATGACAAGAAATATTAATGAGTATCTCAAAATAATGATAATTTATTCAAGTTACTGATCTAATGTATTGTCTCTAAAATTGTACTTTGACCTATATGATAATATGAGCTACATATTGCAGAATGAGACGCAAAACTGTTAAATACTTCATTTCCATTTATTGTATTTAATCCTTTGTTACTGCGCTGAAAATATTGGTTTCAAATTTTGGCGCAAGGCCAGCAGGTTGTAGGAGGTGCTAAGTCAATTAAATTGAACCCAGTTGTCAACTGGTACGTATTTGATCAACCCCGAAAGATTGAAATGCAAAATCGACCCCCATGGAATTTGAACTCAGAATGTAAAGACGGATGAAATGCCGCTAAGCATTTCTCCCTTCGCGCTAACAATTCTGTCATCTTGCGGCTTTACTGTGCTATCCATAATATAGCACCACCATAGACCTCTTACTATAGCCTATTACAAACTTCCATTAACTTAGTTAAGGTTTGTTATTTTACCTTATCTACAATGTTTTTAATATAATACACTTTTTAGCAAGCATTAACGAAATATGACCCTCGTCCAATAATATTCATTTAAAGATGTCATACATGTTAGCGTGCAACATAAACATATATGCATGCATAAGTACATGCAGACACACGCACAAATACTGCGAGGCATAACAGCACGGGAATACGAGACACGTTCTTAAAATACACAATTATAATTATTCGACTCACATTTTCAATCCACATTTTACGTAACTTCCAAGAGGAAATCTAATAATACACAAATATCTCATGGAAAATGTTACTTTTTTCTGAATCTAAGCCGTTATTTCCGAAACTTTATATGTAGAAGATCGGAAAACGATAAAACACCAATGGAATTTACAATACTTATTTCAAAAGTATCGCACTTTCAGATTCAGCAATCAAATATTGGTTTCAAATTTTGGCACAGGGCCAACAGGTTTGGTGGAGGGCCTAATTCGACTAAATCGACCGAGTGTTCAACTGACACTCATTTTATCGACCTTGAGAGAGTAAAAAGTAAAGTTAGCTTCGGCAGAATTTGAACTCAGAACGTGAAGTCTCGCGCAGGATTTTGCTCGGCGTGCTAACATTTCTCCCATCTTGCTGCCTTAATTCAAACATCTGATTTTCTGATAAGTATATATTAGTCATATACTAGAGTCTCGATGGAATCTAATATAACCATTTCCTAAAGGCATTTACCATTGTGAAGGATAAAAAAGCAATCAATATTTTGGAAAGACTGCAATATCCTTGTACTTGCAAACTTTGCAGAGCGTTAATGTGAAAAAATAAATAACGCCTCCTTAAATGTATTTTTTTCTATTCAGATGTATACCTGATTATACTAGGAATTAAAGTATCTTTGAATATAGCAATATGAAAAAGTGCAGCTTACTATAGAGATCGGATAAACACTTGAAAATTACGATCAGTGACTGAAATAAAATCAAAGTCAAAATTACTCCTTGGATTCAATGTTGTGATCAATACTCAAACGTCTCCGAAAGACGAAATGGCTTCTGAAACAACTATAAAACTTTGAGATAAATGAAGAATAATTGTCTGATGTTAATCTTAAGTATCATATTAAAAAAGGTGGAGGAAATATTGAATACCAGCCCAGAGTTACTTACTTGAAAATGTTTTATGTTTGGGTTAATATGGAAGACAATAAGTGTAAGAATGAAAAAGAGAAACTTTTGTACAAGAAACTTTAATGGTGTTCATTAAACATTCTTAAAAAATTTTTAATACTTTATTTATATCTCAGTTCTTTCCAGAATAATAATGCGTGATACATAATGCTCAAGGAAGATAATGTACCTACACTTCGAAGCGAAAACTGAGCGTGTATAACAGTGGTTCTCAGTGGGAGTGAATATGACCCTTAGAGATCTATATAAGATTTTTGGCGGTCCACGCAAGCAGATTAGTAAATTGGGGACGTTCAGCAGCATACTAAAGGTCCTTGAAAAAAATATAGTTTTAGATGTTCAACCTACACATGCTTGAAAAGCTAAATAGTATTTTGAAAGAAGTAGCTATAACAATAGTTGTAAACATTGAGAGGCTACGGGGTTCCGCTAGAGTAAAATAGTTTATAGCGTCTTACTTCAAATCTTACACTGCCGATGTAAATGTAGAAGGAAACATGTATCCACGATAATATAATTCTGACTAGATTATACTTTAAATACGGAAGAAATTATCACGTCTAGACGCCGTTGATCCTGTGATTATCCAGTTAGAAATGTCTTGAAAATAAACAACGGCATGCATTTCTCATAACGATTGCTAGAGTCTTACTCGTCACTGGACAGGTACCATGTAAATATATTTTCACCATCTTCGGTTACATTAGAAAGTATAGCATATATACAATCTTTATAACCTAACTTCCAAATTTCCTGGAGGTTATAAACTCTAATGAAATGAATATTAATTTTTCAAAAGAAAAATATCTGTTGCGTTAAAACATGATCGTTTGTGGTTTGAATTTGTGTTCGGTGATTTTGTAATTCAATAACTGTTTCTGTTAAGTTCTCCTCACTGATAATTATAGTTCTGTTGCGACATGGGTTTTATTCCACTTGTTGTCATGTGCGTTATTGAGTGCATATATTGTTGTGACGATTAGAATGAATGTTCTTCGGGGGCTTCTATTTCCTTCTTTATCGTTCTTAATTTTAGTCTTTTTTCCTGCAACTTATTTTTGTAAATACAACTTATTTTTGTATTATTTGTTTCATGTACGTTGGTTTCCCTTACATTTTCATCATCTTATGCTGTTTCATCGCAATAGCTATACAAGAAAACAGTAGTAACAAGGGGTTGCAATTTTATGTCCGGTCGTCTCTTTTGTGAAGCTTATGAGTTATATATTTTTTAGTGTCATTGTCTTGTTGTAGGTTATTGTTTTATATGTAGCTACATGCCGTGTTCTATATTGGATGCGTGTTCTGTTTGTAATTGGGCTACTTCCACTTTTCGGAACACGTTGCTTTTTCTAACAAACTTTCGAAGCTTCACGGGAGTATTTGCACATTCTTGTGTACATATTTTTCTTTTGAGTAGTGTATTCTATTTCATGATAAAAAAAGCGTGAATTTTTTTTTTCTAATATTTTGTTGCACAAGAACATGGGAAATGTTACAGAAACTTCCTTTACTTGTTTCAAAGAACAAGAAGCAGCCCTTTCTGATATGCGTTGTTTCAGAAATTGAGGATTGGGCGAAGGGACAAACGGAACCAGAGTGTCACACACTTGCCCAGAAAATGAGCGTCACTCTTAAATACATTAATGGCAAGGCTGACCTCTGGCTCGTAGAAATTGTCTAGCAAGATATGGATGTGTGGTTATCGCTGCTGCAACTTTTAGCAGTATAACTTCAGGTACAGATTTTATGGACATAGAAATCTGTAGGGCTCCCATCAGTCAGCAAATCTAATTAACAATTCTGTTCTGTAGTTTATGAGGGAAAGGCCTTACAACGTGCTTTTGATTGATGAAGAGCTTACCTACTATACATGAAGGAACAAGGTTTTTCTATGAAGAAGAGCTGGAGAAGCGAAAAGGAAAATTGTAAGCAGTAACGAGTGACGGCAAGTGATGGTAGAGTGTACTATCAGTTGCAACCCCGGAAACAGCAATTTCAAGGACCTGCAAGATGATAAATTATTGCTATATTGGTGTTCTAAATAATAATAATAATAATAATAATAATAATAATAATAATAATAATAATAATAGTAATAATACAGCTAGTAGAGTAGCATTATGTCCCATAAAATCTCCGACACAATTTGTAATTTTCTTTATTATTGTTAAGAACATGCTCGAGGGAGAAACAGGGAAGGAAAAAACTCTCAGTGTCTCATGGAATAATGAGCGCTACAGTAGTCAAGTTTGAAGCTGAATGAGGGAGGAGTTGTGGGAAGAAGCTATTGCAGCGGGAGTGCCAACACTGAAGCATTTTGCAGCTTTTTTCAAATTTTCATCAAAGCAGAAAATAAATTTTATAAAATTCTCATAAACATAATTAAGATAAATATGAGAATGAATGTGTAGGTGTTAAATCTAAGAAGTCCATTAATGAAATGTTAAACAGAAACGATATAAACAACGGCGTTGACGATGAAGACGATGAGGATTACTATAAACAACCCACGAAAACAGCAGAAACAACGACGGCGGTTACCAAAACAACCAAAAGAAGAATGGTGGAAAAATCAAAAATGTCAACACCAACATGAACAACAAGAAAATGCTTGAGAATATTAGCGAAACTCTGAGCGAAATAAATAGCTTCATCACTACCGTTATCATCATTAGCGCCTTCAGCAACAACAGCAGCAATAGCAAACAGAAAGACGCAGCAGCAACACTATTGATCAGGAGCGTCAGACAAAGAGTTTGCATCATTTATTCCGGCTCTTTGCATTCTAGGTCGATTTTCCCTTTAATGCTCTCGGAATCCATAAAATAAAGTATCAACTAATCAAGCAGTGGGGCTGATGCAATCGACTTAGCGTCGTCTTCCTAAAATTGCGAGCCTTGTGCTAAAATTTGAAACAACAATTCTTTTTTTTTTTTGTTAGTTTCATGCGAGTTTGTACAACACCGCTTGGTGCTCCACCGTCTTCCTAGGGTATGTGTAGCATTGTGTTCTTACTTTTGTTAGAATTGAGGGAGTGTAATTAATGTTATTATTATAAAAACAAACTTATATAGCAAAATCAAAAACGTAAATGATGCTTTTCAAAAGTATGAAATATTTTGAAGAACAATATTTTTATTCAATCAAAATAGAATGAGAATATTTATAAACCGTGGAATTTCCTAGAATCCTGCTAATTATCTCTATTTCCGTTGTTGCAGCGTTAACGACTCTGAATTCGTTGCTCCGATTTCTTTTAAAATAGCGTTTCTTAATTTCATTCCAGATTTTGCATTAACTGAAATTAGGCCGAATGCAATGGTAAAAAAAAAAAGAAAGAAATATGCGCTATCTGCCTGAATATAAAAATCAGTATTATCATTTTTAATAACATTAAAAATATTGATAACATTGAAACGATTTCACATAAATTACATAAAAAAAATCTAAATGGTTGTTCTAAATGAAGTGTAATAATTCAAAGCAATGCAGCAAAATAATGATTTATTAATTAATTCAAGAATATTATAAACATATTGAAAGAAGCTCGTCCTATTCCGATAATACAAGTGATATTACTGAAAAGAAAGGAAATACCAACTATTGAATCATGATATGCTACTCTTCCCGGATAATGGAAATTCCACTGCAGAATGGAATCAGAAAAGATATGATGAAGAGGCTAAATATATGGTGGGGTTGGGAAGGATTAATATCAGTAGAACTTTATCAATAAGCTACATCTCAACTCCAATATAGAATAAGTTTTCCAAGAAAAAGATTCACCTTGACGTAGATACACAGGAGAATCAATAAACCTTTGTAAAAATGGAATTGAATAAATATGAGATAAAATGGGATTTCAGGTCCTAAAAGCAAATATAATAGAAAAAGAAAAGAAACCGAGCAAACAATGACAAAATTTGTGTGTATATTAGGATTATAGAAGGACTTTAATAAATAGGAAGACAGCTGAACACTAAAATAATCAAGCAGGCCTCTGATTACAACTGAATCGGATAACAATCGGATACCGCTTACTTTGTAGACTACTCTATATAAAGTGCATTTCCTGAAAACATTGGTTTATATCGTTCCATTTTAAAATTCCAGAGCTAAAATTACACAACAGTACAGTTCAAAATTCTAAGAGAATAAATAGGTTCAGATTATGAATACCTTTTGATAAGTACCTACCGAACTACTGTCAACGCTAGATAATAATCTATTTATGAAAAAATATGACAGAATTATGAGTATTATAAATAATATTGGTTACACAGAAAAGTATTGTTATTCCGATATCCAAGTATGTGTCTGTCTTCTGTTTGCCAAGAGAAGGGATATTCGTTGATATTTGTGTGCATATTCTACCATAGGAGAAGATCTAAGTCGGTGATGAGTGGATTATGCTGTGGCAACAGTGATGAGTGGATCATGCTGTGGCAACAGTGACTATCGAGACAAATATCAATTTCGCTATTCGACATTGAACTCTCAAATGCAAAGCGAACATCCAAATGAAACTTCAACGCACTTAACAGCAAATTTCTCATAAACAAAAGTAACGATCTAATCTACTATATATTACTATTTCATTTAAACAACCCAAGGTAAATAACCCATACCACCTGCAGATCTTAGCGAAGCGCTCAATCTTTGATTCTCACGATCAGCCGACCTAATTCTGCATTTCACTACTCACAGTTTGAACCGCTAAACATTATTTTTCCACTTCCTTAATTTGAATCTTCAACATTAAAAACTTCATTCATACATTTCTATACATACATACGTTCTTTAGCGCCAATTGCTCCAATAATTCTGCATTTTTACAGTTATACTTTTTCCATGACAGTAGATGAATTTTTTTATTCCACAACGTATTTGTAGTGGCTTAATGCAGGGATAGCGTGGATTCGATCCTCGATTGCCAAATTTTACTTCACACTTTAACAGCGCTTTTTTCACGGTAAAACAATAGTTTTTTCTGTGAATGACAGCAGTTATACATTTCCCAGATGCCTTCGCTTAGCAGAATAATGTCTTTGCCTCTCGCCAACCTCCGACAACCTCTCTCACCAACCTCCGACAATTTTTCTCACCAACCTCTAACAATTTCTCCCTCCTCCAGCTGACAGTATTTTGTACTTTTTCTTGACGCAAAATACACTTTTTGTGGTAGTTATAACGAAATTACTTTCTTATATCAGAGTAATAAAAGTTTCAATTAAACATCTTTACCCCCGAGACTTACCGAGTTCACCAGCTAGTGTATACATATATGTATGTTTTTATATTCTATTACGGATCTCCATCAATAGATGAAATAATCATCATGGATTAACACACATTCTGTAGCAGCGTTCATAAAGATTCTGTCAAGAAGATATCTGCCAACGTTACGAAATCCTACAAACAATTGTTCTTCAATTACGCTCCTTCACTTAATAGCACACTCGATCGAAACAAACCACATTCTCTTTCAACACCACTTGACACAGCACACGCACGCAACAGAAGTCATCAAAAACTCATACCACATTTTACGTGAATGGTCTCTTACCATCACAGATTACTGTATACAGTGGTTCTGTATACGAAAGCCTTTCCGCCAGTGTCGCTCCTCTCTCTCTCTCAAACACACACACACTCTCTCTC
>JAOPJW010000002.1:9743262-9753413 GCA_027122535.1 Octopus maya | reverse complement strand
CAAAGCAATATGAATAAAGAAGCATTATATTTGAACGAATAATGTGAATGCTAAAGGGTTAAATTAAATTATCTAATTGTTTTGATGATTCATCCAACTGATTCGTAAGGAAGTGATTGATCAAAGTTTCACAGAACTAACAACAGTTGAATGCCTTCCCAAAGGTTGGTTATTTGCATTCCATATTTCACAGTTTACAGAATATTCATGTAATCTGGTGTGGGGATAAAAAAGAAAAAGAGAGCAATGTACATTCTTTTTATTTGAGTATTTGAAAAAAATTATGTCTGAGTCTTGTGTTTAAAGTTACAATTCTAAAATCTTAATGAATATAGTGTGTGTGTGTGTGTGTGTGTGTGTGTGTGTGTGTGTGTGTGTGTGTGTGTAAGAATACCTTTCACCATTTGGTACTTAAACCTGAAACTTTGAAGATGTAAAATAAGAGATGCTTTGCTTGAAAACTAGGTAAGGGTTAGGAACAAGTAGGGTGTCTGGCTGTAAAACAATGACTCAATAGTATCTATGCATCAAACACATGCTAATATGGAAAAACAGATGTAAAACAGAAGAGTATGAATAAATGAATATGTTAAGATTCCTTATATTAATCTCTGTGAATCTGAACTTTCTGAATTCGCTTCTGTTATCTCTATTAATTAGTCACAAGACTGCAAATTTATTGAAGAATTTGAAAAGTTTTCAGATCTTTTGTAAAGACTCTTGATATAAATGAAATAAATTCATTTTATGTCTTGAATCATGAAATTGATTTATTGATTTCAAAAGAAATTTCACACATAAAGCAATAACTTTAAAGGAATGTTTTTTTTTTTTTTTAGTAAAAAATCTTTTCTGTTGAGGTTCTTTTGTACCAAATAGAAACACACGTCTATAGTGTCACTACTATTACTTCTTTCTTTAGAATTGGTCCAGCAACATGTGTAAACTGGATGGATCTTTGAAGAAAAAAAATTCCAAAAAGGCTGTAGATGATATACCACCCATCAGAAATGCAGAAGGAAAGAAAGGGAAGCCCGAAAAAGAAAAGGTAACCATCCAACCATCTTCAATAAAGAAATCTTTGTACTTTCATTGTAATTCCATAATTTCATACTCCACTGGGGTATCATCCTGGTTGAGTCTATACTTTGAGTGTTGGTTTTTGTCTAGGATAGCATTGCTGCTTACATAATCCTTCAGATTAATGTTGTGTGTAAAATGCTTTAATGATTAATCAATATATATTTATGCATTAAGATATTGGTGCATAAAATATATTTGGTGTGCAATATATAATATTGTGCATGTAAGTGCACAATATAATATATATTGTGCATGTTATATGTATATGTGTACAATATCTATTGTGCTTATGTTATATGTAGATACAAATGCATTTATATTTTCCAAGTATATGCATATATTGCATGCATATGTACAAATAATGTACTTGTATATGCACAAATATGCAAATTAAGGTTTCCATTATGAGAATGACTTAGATTATGGAGGCTTTATATTATTACTGAACATTCTGTGCTCTTGATTAGGAAAGGAAATTAGATTCATCTCTGAAGAGCAGTCGACTAATCTATCAAGTAACCTTATTTTTTCTACACATCGAAAGCATAGAAAGAATGTGTTTATGTTCTTAAATATCTCTCACATCTAAATTTTTTAATATTTAGGTATTTGATGATGATGATGATGGTGATTACCATGGACGTGGTTGAACAACCAATCCCAACAAGTTGGGATTTACTCAACGAGTTGTACTATTCATCCTTTTGATAGCTGAATGTGAAGCATGGCTTGTCAGACTTCTGTTTGGGTGATTTTTTCCCCGAGTCACCATCTCACTAACCCTTATATGCCATTTATAGATGAATGGAGTGGAGGTACAGTGAAATGAAGTGTTTTGCTTAAGGATACAATGTTCAGCACGTCTGGAAATTGAAACCACAATCTTGCAATTGTCAGTGCAGCACCCTAATCACTAGTCCAAATGCCTTCACTTCAGATAATTGTGTGTGTGTGTGCATCTAAGAGGCTGGACAATCAGGTTGTTTCTTATTTCTTTATTGCCCACAAGGGGCTAAACATAGAGGGGACAAACAAGGACAGACAGAGGGATTAAGTTGATTACATTGACCCCAGTGCGTAACTGGTACTTAATTTATCGACCTTGAAAGGATGAAAGGTAAAGTCGACCTCGGCGGAATTTGAACTCAGAATATAACAGCAGATGAAATATGGCTAAGCATTTCACCTGGCGCCCTAACGTTTCTGCCAGCTCGCCGCCTTCTGCCAGCTCGCCGCCTGGTCATCTTTCACAGTATAATGGATCTTCTCAAGTAGAGCTGAGCATACCATCTCAACATTAATGAAAATGAAAACCAGCAAGATACACCAAATAGCAGTGTCTGCTGCTTGTTCTTGAATCATTAACATTTTGAAACATTGTAATATTTTGTTTTATATTTGCAGAAGAAAGGTTCATCAAAAAAGACTTCTCCAAAACCTCGTGATATCAAAGAGTGGGACAAGTAAGTGTATCATGTTCTCATTGTTTCGTTTTTCTTTTTTAATAATTCTGTGGCATGTAAAAAGCACCATTTGGGCATGGTCTATGCCATTCCTGCCTGACTGGCTCTTGTGCTGGTGGCACGTAAAAAGCACCTACTGCACTCTCGGAGTGGTTGGTGTTAGGAAGGGCATCCAGCTATAGAAACCTTGCCAGATCAGATTGGAGCCTGGTGCAGCCTTCTTGCTTGCCAGCCCTCAGTCAAACCGTCCAACCCATGCCAGCATGGAAAGCAGACATTAAAAAACAATGATGATGATGATGTCTGCATTAATGCAAAATGCAAAAAATACTTCTCTGTCATTTATGACTTTATACACCTTATCATTTTCTTGTATCGTATTATATATTCTATATGTTTTGTAGAATGATACATTAAGGATCTTTTTCTATGAGTTCTACCATGTTACTTGAATCCATATATTGTGACTTATGTATGTCAGTATGTGTGAGTGTGTCTGTTTCTGTCTCCTTGCTTTGGCATTGCAAAATAGTTGTAAACAAGTGTCTCCCTCATCCAAGCGGTGTCCATTTACAATCTTCTGTAAAAACATGTTTGACCATGGGGAAAGTATTACCTTTCCTAAAAACAGGTGAGGGTTAGTGGCAGGAAGGGCATCAAGCCATAGAAAATCTGCCTCATCAAATTCCATCTGACCCATACAAGTATTAAAAAGTGTTTTTTTAAAATGATGATCATGGTGACTATGAAGTAATGGTTTTCTACCCTACCATATAACACAGTCATGTCTTCCTACCTCACAACACCACCATGTTTTCCTACCTCACAACACCACCATGTCTTCCTACCTCACAACACCACCATGTCTTTCTACCACACAAAACAACCCTGTCTGTCTGCCACACAACACACTGATGGTTTTCTGCCCTACCATACAACACAGCCATGTCTTCCTACCTCATAACACCACCATGTCTACCTACCACATGATGCAACCCTGCCTTCCTGCCACACAACACACTGATGGTTTTCTACCCTCCCATACAACACAGTCATGTCTTCCTACCTCACAACGCCACCATGTTTTCCTACCTCACAACACCATCATGTCTCCCTACCTCACAACACCACCATGTTTTCCTACCTCACAACACCATCATGTCTCCCTACCTCACAACACCACCATGTCTTCCTACCACACAAAACAACCCTGTCTTTCTGCCACAACGCAGCAGTGGTTTGTTACACTACCACACAACACGGCCATGTCTTACAACTGCACCACACAACCCAGATCTTTCTTCCTATGTAAAGTTTGAAAATGGAAAGCTTTCAAACACTTACTACCTATCTGCTAAACAACAATGCTGCTCTTGTTATATTTTGTCATTTGTATTTCTATTTAGGTTTGATGTTGAAGGAGAACTAAAAAGGATAGATGAGGATGTACAAGAAAAGCCAGCGAAGAAAGTTAACAGTGAAATTTCTAAACTATCTGAAAATGTGGACATAGGCAATGGTTTGTAAAATCTTTTTTTCTGTCTTAGTTTTGCTTGGCGAAATGGAGATGTAAAGATGCAAATCTGAATTTAGATGAAGCTGTTATGGTCATAAGCATGAAAGTTCAAGTATTATAGGTGGAAGAAAGGAGATATATTCTCAGTATACTGTTGATATGCTTCTATCTTTTATCTTTTACTTGTTTCAGTCATTAGACTGCAGCCATGCTGGGGCACTACCTTGAAGAGTTTTTAGTTGAGTGAATTGAATCCAGGACTTTTTTTTTAATGCCCTGTACTTATTCTGTTGGTCTCTTTTGCCAAACTGCTAAGTTACGGGGATGTAAACATACCAATACTAGTTGTCAAGCAGTGCCGGGGGATACAGATACAAAGGCACACACACACACACACTTGTATATATACATATATACACGATGGGCTTCTTTCAGTTTCCGTCTACTAGATCCACTCACAAGGCTTTGATTTGCCTGAAGCTATAGTAGAAGACACTTGTCCAAGGTGCCATGCAGTGGGACTGAACCCAGAACCATGTGGTTGGGAAACAAGCATCTTACCACACAGCCATGCCTGCATCTATTTACTTTTTTTTTTGTTAATTCAGGGATAATATGATAGATTTACCAACACACCCCAGGAAGTGTTGTTTGTAGTCCTAGGATCAAGAGGGGTTTCACTTGTGATCATCCTGTCCAATTAGGAGTATCTTAGAATACATTGTCTAATGTCACCTTTACTTTCTTGAGCTGGTAAAGTGTCAGATTTAAGCCATATTTGACTACTACTTTTAGCAGATCTTGTGACCACGTAAAAGCTTCCTTAAAACTTTCATCACCATATTTCTGTTGAAATACGTTGCTTTTGTTTCAGTTAATTTTGAAAATCATGAAGAATTTTGTATGATATCTTTGTCATCATTAAACTGATATTTGAAGCATAAATTTTGATGGAAAGGTTTAATTTCGATCAATTTAACTCTTTTGTTACCATATTGTTTTTGAAATACACTGTCTTTGTTGCCATTAATTTTGAAAACCATGGAGAATTTAATAAAATGTCTGTCATTATTAAACTAGTGTTTGGAACATAAATCTACCTGAAATTTTGATGATAGGTTTTAATTTAGATCACTTTCAAATAAAGCAAGTTTGTATTACAGAACCAGAGGTGGTCTCAGGTAGGCTGGTATTAAAAGGGGCAATCCTGAAGTAGGTAGTGTTGATTTAGTAGTTATCAACCATTTCCTAAAGGGTTAAGTGTATTTTTATAATGACTAAGTAATTTAATAAACAAAATTTATATATTAAAAATATAAAACAGTATAAGTTATTTGCTCTACTCCCACATTGGTATTTCTGAAATTACTACTTGATGAAACCACTTGGTTACTCCATTAACTTTTTAAACTGGCCATATCTGGGCCAGGTATTCTACCTGTTTTATGTTCAAACTGGCCAAATCTAGCCTCTCACACCTACCCTACAATGTTATTCTAAAAATCAGCGATCACATCTCTGTAATGTAGAAGCTGTGAGATAAATGCATGATTAATTCTAAATAATTTGATCCTTGTTCCTTGTGAGTATATCCTGGCACTTCGACACCATCTCTCTCCAGCTCTCTCTTGCACTCTTGCCTTTCCCACTCTCTCTCTCTCTCTTTCCCTTGCTTTTCCATCAGACTGGGTAGCCATGTATCTCCTTTACAGCAGCACACCTTTTTCTGCCCTTTTTCTTGATCACTCTCTCTCCTTCTCTTGCTCTTCCCTCTGGCTAGGTAACCAAGAATCTCCTTTACAGCAGCACACCAATTTCTGTCCTCTTTCTTGTTACCTCTCTCTCTCTCTCTCTCTCTCTCTCTCTCTCTCTCTCTCTTTTCTTCCTCCCCCTCTCTCTCTCTCTCTCTCACTGGTTATGTAACCATGTACTTCCTCTATAGCAAGACACCTATTTTTGTCTCTTTGTCACACTAACCTTTCATCATCTGACACAAAATCATCTCCTCCTATGCCCCCTCCCTTCTCAAAACTTCTTGTCTTGCAAGCTATTTGGTGACCCTGCTGGTGCTGGTACCACATAAAAAAGCATCCAGTCTATATTGTGAAGTGGTTGGCATTTGGAAGGGCATCCAGCTGTAAAAACTATGTCAAACCTGACCTCGCTTATGCTGGTGCCAGGTAAAAAGTACTTGGTCCACTCTGTGGGGTGATTGGTGTTAGGAAGGGCATCCAGCTGTAAAAAACATGCCAAAACAGACACAATAGCTTGGTGTAGTCTTCTGCCTGGTCGGCTCCTCTTAAACTGTCCAACCCATGTCAGCATGGAAGGCAGACGTTAAACAATGACGATGATGAATGTAAATTAACAAGCATTACATTTGACAGAATAACCTGAATGCTAAAAGGTTAACGACACCACTGAGGAAAAGGAAGAAATTAATTTGATCGATCAATATAAATTGAAGCAATTATGCATGCTCTGTGTTGCTTGCTATTCTGTATTTACCACAATCAAGCTTCATTAATTTCATTGCTTTCATATTTTCTTCCCTGTTTAGAAAATGTAATATTCTGACATTTAAATATGTGATGTGACATTTTATGAAACAGTAATAGAGTTTATCTTGTTTATGTTTGGGATGTGTGCCTTGTGTTTGACTGGCTCATGAGTTGGAGGAATATATACTTGGTTTTGTTGTTATTGTTGTTTAGTCATAGGTCAGCCCTGATTTAGCTGACCGGTAATCAAAGGCATTTCAGCATTTACTATCCAGTCTTTTATTCAAGCATTGTGCATCTAGATTTACTTTCTGCAGCATGTGTTTTCTTTCTTTAAAATGGTAGGGTGTAATTTGAAGGAGGATTCGGTTGCTATTTCTAACAGGTTGAACCAACCCATCATTGGGTCATGTAACAATTGTAGCAGTATATCACCATCATCGTCATTATTACCACTACCACCACCACCATCATCATTATTGTCGTCATCTTCATCATCATCATCATCATAGCATCTACTTTTCCATGTGATCATTAAAACGATGATTGTTTCCTCAGAATTTATTAAGGCTGATTTTCTACAGCTGGATTCCCTTCCTGATGCCAATCTTCACCTGTTTCCAAGCAAGATAATATTTCCCCATGGTCATACATGTTTTTGTCTCTCCCTAACAGTGTCTCCCTAACAGTGGAAGGAGCCTGTGGTATAGGTAGACTCTGGAAGACATGGGATGAGGTGGTGAAGCATGACTTTTGAATGTTGGGCCTAACAGAGGCAATGATGAAAGACCAAGACCTCTGGAGATATGCTGTGATTGAGAAGACCTAGCAAGGAAAGTGAGATCACATCCACAGCCTACACCAGTGTCGCATAACTAGCCCATTTAAAAAGTACCTTTGAATCGTCAGGCGACTTTCCGTACTTGAGACCTATTGAGTCAAGTAAAATCAAAACACAATCAAATGGAATTGTTGTTGTGGCTGATGCCAGTGCTGGTGGAAGGCAATAAGCACCATGCATGCGTGGGACATTGCCAATGCTGCCTGACTGGCTCCTGTGCCGATGACACATAAAAAGTACTCACTACACTCTCGGAGTGGTTGGCATTAGGAAGGGCATCCAGTTGTAGAAACACTGCCAGATTAGATTGGAGCCTGGCCTGGCCTCCTGGCTTATCAGTCCAACCCATGCTGGCATGGAAAATTGATGTTAAACAATCACGACAATGACGACCGGGCTATGTGTTGTGTTCTTGAGCAAGTCACTTTAATTTTCAGGTTGCTCCAGATCACTCTGCTATAGAAATGATTTGTGATGTCACTGGTGCCAAGCTGTATCGGTCTTTGCTTCTCCCTTGGATAAAATCGGTGGCATGGAGAGGGTAGGCTGCATGGATGACTGCTGGTCTTCCATAAACAACCTTGCCTGGACTTGTGTCTTGGAGGGGAACTTTCTAGGTGGAATCCCATTGTCATTCATGACCGAAGTGGTTCTTTACTGTTCACCTTGTGTTGGACAGGCATCCAAGGGTGAAATGGTGACTCAAGAAAATCACTTGAATGGATGTCTTGAAACTCGCATTTTGTATTCTGCGAATAAAGGAGTGAATAATACAATCTGTACTGTAAATCCTGACTGTATGAGATTAATTTTTCAGTTATGCCAAAGATCAATCAATCAGTGACTAAGTTGATTAGAATAGATTGTGGTTATCTATTATTATTCCATCAGTCATTATCAGTTCACATCAATTGATTAAAGCGTTTTTCAAGCAATAGAAAATATCAGTACTTCCTTCATAACTAATTACATTAGTTCCTTGGTTTTTATTTACTGATAAGTAAAACAAATGAAATTATTTTTTTACTGTGTGTTTTTCTTCATTTTCTTTCTCTGTGAAATTCAATATTTTGAGTGCGTCATAGCCTTTTCTTTTCTGTACCTTCATCATAATGTGATTTTCCTGTCTAAAACATGGGTGGGAAAAAGTAAAGTCAGTGATATTTGTATGATCTCACTTTGTCTTTATATTACACCGTTGTTGTTTGTTTTTATTCTGACTCCTTCTATCATCTCATTTTATTGTGGTCCTTCTCTGTTGCAAACCATCCTCTCATAGACTCACTGTTGTTATTTCAAACCTCCTTTAACATTCTGTCTGTTTTTGTTTCCAATTTCATTGCCACCATCTTGGTCTTCTTTTCAGCTGCTTCCACCCACCCTTATGTAATGCGGGGTGGCCGTATATTTCCTTTATAGCATGACAACTGTACCTGATTCTTGATTATAACTAACTTCTCAATGCCTAGTATAAAACCACCCCTCACCCCCACAGCACCTCCACTTAGTTGAGAGGTCTTTACTTTGTCTTGTGAGTTTTTTGGTGACTTCACTATTACCAGTGTCACACAAAAAAAAAAAGCACCCAGGTGACTTTGTAAAATGATTGGTATTGAGAAGGGCATCCAGCAGAAGCAGACATTGGAGCTTGACACTGCCCTCTGGCTTATGGGACACTTTCAAACTATCCGACTCATTCCAGCAAGGAAAATGGACATTAACTGATGTGATTTTCTTTTTTATTATGTTCCTCCCTCACTTTCATCTATTTCCTTCATTGTCTTTTTTTTGTTGTATTTTTCTCCAGATTGTCTTGAAGAGACAAAAACTACTCGTGCTTTGAGGGAAAAGGACAAAGGCAACGAGGTATGTGTAGTACTCATGTTTGTTGTTGTGTTACCTCTGTCTTATCGTATCTTGCTTGGGTGGGATGACATTTGTTATTGCTTTTATACCAGGCTACATTTGCAGCAGCAGCTAACTATTAAAGATCAAATCCAGCAGTGCAGGCTACAGTGATTTGACCACATCTGCAGTATGAGCACTGGAAAACTACCTCACCAGCTTTTGTGGTAGTAATGACCCATGCACTGGAGAAGACATGGGTGAAACAAATCAAGGAAGTTGCAATGCCTCTGACCTCAAGGATGTTAAGGCCAGTGCCATGGATCTGAAAGCATGGAATAACATCATCACTAGAGTCTGTCATCCAGTGGCACCCAGTCCAATTGCATGGCACTTTGGGCAAGTGTCTTCTATAGGCCCTGGCCAACCAAAACCTTGTAAATGAATCTGATAAACGAGACTTGAAAGCCAGAAACTCTGCCAGATCATATTGGAGCCTGGTGCAGCCATCCAGTTCACCAGTCCTCAGTCAAATTGTCCAACCCATGCTAGCATGGAAAGCGGACATTAAATGATGCTGATGATGACGATGATATAAATATATACACAGACATGTGTGATGGGCTATGTGGTATGAAGTTTGTTTCCCAACAACATTGTTCTGGCCATGTCTTCTACTATGGCCTTGTAAGTGAATTAGGTTGACAGAAGTTGAAAGGAACCTCTTGTATGCATTTATGCAAATATATATTTATGTATGTATGTGTGAGTGTGTGTGTCTTTGTGCATCTGTTTGTCCCCCACGAATACCAGGCTTAAAAAATGAGTGCTGGTGTTGACTTGTTCAACTAAAACCTTCAAGGCAGTGCCCCAGCACAATATAAGGGCTGAAACCAGTAAAA
>JAOPJW010000002.1:9050026-9062876 GCA_027122535.1 Octopus maya | reverse complement strand
TATCTTAATCTTGTAGAAAACGTCTTGGTATTTATAATATCGTTTTGGGAAAACGATGTGTCTTAATAGTGGAACACACTATGATGCGCAGTAATTTTCTTAAATAAATACCAGGAAGATTAGTTGAATTAGTACGAATGGTAATCGTGCTGTTGCAATTTTATTTCTTCTGTTGAAAACATAAATTGCTCTAATTACCGGTTACTTGACGTTAGTGGTAGTTCCATACTCAATTTCTTTATATCATTTGCTTGCGACGCTGAATCATTACTTTTTTAATTCATATTCCACAAAGAAATGCTTTTCATTCTTTCTCTCAAGTTTAGAAAAAATTAGAATTGGACAAAGTGGTAGTTTCCCTATTTTCCAATCAAATCTTGATGGCAGTCTAAGCATCTGTTTAGCTGTTGACCAATGACTAGACAGGAAAGTACAAAATAGTGAAAGTGTAATTGAATTTTAAATTAGACTTCTGAATTACTAAACATTATTCCATCACCCACTTCAGTGATTAAGATGTTCTTTTACAACTTCATCTCTAATCGGGCTTTAATTAAGACCTCATCTTGACTACGGTATCTCGCAAAACTTGATCAAACAGAAATATTTCCCATCTATAGACATAGCAGAAGATCAAATCAGTGCTTAAGCTCAGAGTTTTGACTCCTAATTATTTTTGTGTTATGTAAGCAACCTGAAGGATATCTGTAATTTAACTTATTCATCTGAGTGCCCATGATTAAAAAAAAAAAAACTATTATAGGTTGGACAACAATTAAATACTCTCCAGGATGAGATGTGTCACATCGGCATTGGTCGGTTAATTACATTGTTCAGATCCAGGCCATCCGTAATGGATCAGTTCAGTAGTCGACGGTGTTTCACCCACGTCGTTCTCATCTGTCCAAAGTACCGTCCTTAACTGAAGTGGCACCATGTGACTAAAGTGAAATTTACTAGTATCAGCAAGCGCATGGATCCTTTGTTCATTGTTGGCTCGCTTGAGCCTGGAGATCATGACAAATATTACTTCCCTTGTCATCTCGCCTGTGCATACTAAATAATGAGAGCTCGTATAATGAAGTTATATTATAGAAAATTGACAGCCGAGTATCGAACTTAAGACCATAAGAAGTTAGCAGTTAATATTTTGATATCAGGTTATGTACTATTTAAAGTAAGAAGACGAGAAGGTCGCAGAATCATTAGCAGGCTGCACAAAAAACTTACCCGCCTTTCGTTCGTCTTTACGTTCTGAGTCCAGATTCTGCCGAAGTAGACATTATATTTCATCTTTCCGGGATCGATAAAATAAACATCAATTGATCACTGGGGTCGTTTTAGCCCTTCTTTCCATAAAAAAAAATGCAGACACTGTGAGTGTATTAGATAAAAGTATTTAGATGAAAATGAGTGCTGCTTCTAAAGTAAAGCAACAACAATTATTCTTTCGTCATAGAACACGTTAGAAACATTAATATCTAATACACTCACAGTGTCTGCATTTTGTGATGCAGGGAAGGGCTCTAATGAAATTGATATTTCTAACGGAATGATTTCACAACGTATCATATATTGGAAGGAGAGTTTAGTTAATCACATAGATAACTATTTCTTATTTTATTGACTCTAGACAGGTGGAAGATAAATTTGATATCCGGAAAAATTTGAAGAGAATTTGTTAAAAACATAGCTAGACGTAACAAGGCACATTGTCTCTATTGTTCCAGTTCTCATACGCTATGTTAGGGTATTTAAAAAGCTATAAGTAAACCTTGGACAATAATACAAAGGAACACATAAACTTGGCGTATAATATGAAAGTGTGTAGGAGGTTATCCAATAAGATTACATTTATTGTAAGATTAATTCTATTTTACCCTGCAGTATTATACTCATAGTTCCGCTGCGTGTTTCAAGAAAGTATATAATGAACTAATCGAGATATTCATTGAATATGGCATATATAGTGCTTGGGGGAAAGCAGTCATTTATTTAAATGCTGTAAAGAAAATGAAGACTATTCGAAATTTTGCATTTGGAGGCTAAAACAAACTGAAAACAATAAACTACACTGGAAACACAAAACTATTTCCTTTCCTTCTATTACATGCCTATTTTAATGTAGGTATATACAATTGCGTGCAAAAGCTAAAATACCGACTCGGATGCTCCAAAATATCTAAATTAGTTTTAAATACGTGTACGTTCAAATAACTCTAGCATCAAATTTAATATTCATCACTACAAAAAGAAATGGTAATAGTGAGTATTATAGTAGGTCGCGTCACGCGACTCATCACATAAAACCAATATCTCTTAACAAAAATATGTGATACTATCTGTCTGGCTATCTGTCTGTCTATCTGTCTATCTATCTATCTATCTAATCTCGCTCTCTCTATCTCTTCGTCCACCTACCCATCTATCTATCTATCTATCTATCTAATCTCGCTCTCTCTATCTCTTCGCCCATCTACCTAATCATCGATTAATATATGTTGCTTGGAATATCTCTCTGTCCTTTTGTGTGAGCATGAATGTGTATCTATCTATCTATTTATCTATCTATCTATCTAACAATTTATCTATCTCTTTCCTTCTATCTATACATCCATTTGTCCATGTACCTATACATGAAGCTTACAATTTCTCACTCACTCAATCAATCTATCTATTTATCTATCTATCGGTTTAATACGTATCAATTTATAATTTTAGAACAGAAAAAAGTAACGGTGTAAAATGCATTGAACCAGTTATAAATCAATTGCTACAGAATATCTTTTTCCTTAGATATCATTTACACATAGCTAACATAATCCGCTTCAATATATTATGCCCAAGTATAAAACAGCTGCTTCGATGGCTAGCGCTTATCTATTTTAATATCTCTCCAGTCAAAATATATCTTTTATACTTTATGTTGAAATATCGAAAGAACAATAGACAGTAAATGACAAAATTCAATATTCTCTTTCACAAAATACAAAAAAAAAAAAAAAAAAAAACTCAAACAAAAGTGAAAATATAAATACACGTAACTTCAGTAAAATATTGAACAGACGCTGGGATATTTCTAAGTTAAACTGAAAGAAAGCTAATATAAATAATCCTGTCATTTATTTCCACATAATTCTATCATTTTTAAAACAACAGGTTAGAATATACTGTAATTTTTTCGGAAACAAATAGCATTAGGTTTCTCTCTTAAACGAAAATAATGCTACAGTATTAAGGAAATAAAGTTTTGAAATAGGCAACAGCTCGTCGTATGTAGAAATGATTTAATGGAAAACAACATTTATAGGCAAACATATCACTCATAAACTTATATCCCAGTATTGCTATGTGATTATTTTTTCATATACTTGAAAGCAGTTCGGTAAAAGTGTAGCATTTCTATAAAATATTGAAAGCCGATAGGAATAAAATATTTTAGCTGTTTTGTGTAGTTTCAATAATAAACATGAAATAAACGTTTCGTTCTACTATTGGATACAAAGTCAGGTTATGTGGTTTCAGTATATTGGTTTGTATTTGAACGTTATATGTTATTCGATAGAATTACGTATAAAAGATAAGAACTGGCTAAGAAATTGGAGATGGGCATACCTTACATTTCCTCCCTAGTCTCTTTTATCTGGTGGATGATAATTATAACCCACTAATGCATCGCGGCTTACCTACTCTGCAACAATCATCTTTAGTTGAAGCTTAATTTAAACTGTTATTTCAACGGAGGGCATTCGCCTTCTTCTGTCTTGGATGGTTTTTCAACACAATATTCACATATTATTAATAGATTTATATATTCATCGAGATCCAATTTTAAAATGGAATTTTTTCACGTTATCTAGACTGTTTATAAATTCATTATGATGTTAATAATATACAGTTTTGGCTGGATAGAATAAATTCAATAAAATAAGTACAGGATTTTGGCGGATCGTTTGTACAATGGTAGACTCCTCGCCATGTATTCAGGAGGCGTGGGTTTTGTTCCTACGGAAACCATTTTCCCCACCATCTAAAAGGGATTTCTTTCTATCTAATATTTACATATTATTACTACTAGCTATATATGTACATCGGGATCCAATTAAAAAAAAATAACTCTTTAATGGAAGTTGCAGTAATGTATTGAATAATCATATTTGAAGTTGTGGGTATCGAAGTTTGCAAGAATCCTCCATGAAACTTGTTCCACGTTAGTTTTAAAATAGGTGGTATTAATAAAGTCCCTGTTTCTATTGTGTAAAGTCGAAAATCTGAAGAAATCTACTAACGTCTGTTTGGCGTCCACCTGCTGTTCTAATCTTTTGCTCATTTCCTCTCACACAACCCGTCTTCTCTTTTCCTCCCATGCCAACAATTTACTACACATTATCATTTCCTCGATCTCCTTCAGTCAGGTTAACATATTCCCCTTCATATTTCTTAGCTCCATCTTCAGGTTTAATAGGCAGAAACATAAGATTTGTCACTCCTGATTTGAATCTTACATTATGTTAATGTATATACTTTCATTGTATTAATATTCACAAATTCATTTTAAATCTTTTATCGTATTCTTTAGAGAAAAGTAAAAATAAAATACAAACTGCTTTGAGAAATGGTTTCAAAAATCTTAGGAAACGTAAATACTCGCATCAGAGAAATTTGAATTCTGATAAGCTTTCCGTATTAAGAAACAAAATTTTAGGTCAACAAATTCCAAACATTGCGTTGAAAATAATTGACACTAAAACGTTTTTGTGTGCATAAGGCATAGTTTTACAGCAGAATGTGCTTCTTGAAGTAAGGTATTTTGTTGTATCTCATGAGCGTCATTACGCCAGCAATATACAAATGTATTGAGTCAGTTTCACTTTATTAATATACGCTGATCAGTTTGCAGTTTAAGCACCGAAAAAATCGATTCTTTTATTGATCACGCGGTTAATCAATAAATTAGTTGCGTTCGCCAAAATCCTTTGGTCGCCTATCGTGACCTTTTCAATGAAAAACCATCTCTACTACAGGTAAGCATCAGATCAAAGTATAGAACTAAAACGAAATACATATTTACATATTAATACTGCTTAACCTAACTCATTAAAGCACATGAAGTCACTATTAAACCATAATATATGTAAATATCTGTAGGAGCCCAATATAAATATCTTAATATACATACATTGTATGCAGTGTGAGGGCGCACAGTGTTCAGGTTAAATCATCTAGCTTACGATCGTGAGGTTCTGAGTTCGATTTCCAGATTGGGATCTCTGTTGTGTTCTTGAGCAAGACAATTTATTTCACGCTGCTCTAGTTCACTCATTTGTGGCAATGAGTCACGACGTCACTGCTACCAAGCTGTAGCAATCTTTGCCTTTCCCATGGATGACATCCGTGGCGTGGAGAAGGGAGACAAGTATGCATGGGCGATTGTTGGGCTTCCAAAATCGACCTTTCCCTACTTGTGCGTAGGAGGGGAATTTCTAAGTGCGATCCAATTGTCATGTGACCAAAGTATGTCTTTATTTTGCATACATGCATACATACATACATACATGCATACATACATACATGCATACATAAATACAAACATACACGCACACGCGCACGCACGCATGCGCACACACACACGCACACACACACACACACACACATACACACTCACTCACACACTCACACACATGCACGGAAACACACACACATAAACACGGAAAAGAAATAACATTAAAATATTTTCGCAATCGGTGTATTTAGTGTGCAAAACGAAAAAGACGAATTCCAATTGCACTCGCTGCGGTTATTAATTGACATAATTGATAAAAGGATTAGATGAAATTATTAAAGAAATCGCAGAGAATGAAGTATTGCATTAAATTAAAATCAAGGAATTGAAACCCATTATATAAATTTCTGAGCAGATACTGATTTTTTAAAAAATGAAAACAGAGGTCTGAAATTACTGATTTGGAAAATTAAACGTTAAATCGGTGACAATCACTTGCATAGCTACACTTCACGCAATGGTTGGATAAGCTACAAACGTGTTTATGGCTAAACATCTTGTACTTCTTTCGCATATAGTGTGACAGCTATTTCTAACAGTTAGCCAGACCATGTTGATGTTCTCTATGCGATTCTTCATAAATCAAAATAGTACTAAGGAAGCAATACACAATATTTCATGATTTAATATTGCCTTCCTGTGCTTTATTGAGTTAGGTTAAGCATAATTAATATGGAAATATGTATTTCGTTTTAGTTTTAAATTTTGATGCGATGTTGACCACGAGCAGAGACGGCATATCATTGAAGAGGTCACGGATGGCAGCCAAACGAGTTTGGCGAACACAACTGATTTATTAATTAGCCATGTGATTCATTAAAGATTCGATTAATAAGTGGACTAGATAGCTAACTGAATCACTTATAATAATAAAAGTATAACATTGACTGAATACGTGTGTATATTACTGGCGTAATGACGATCACCTCATACAAAAATGTTTGTGCAAAATCGTTAACCTGTTGGGCAAAATGTTTTGCAGCATTTCGTCTTCCTTTACGTTCTGTGATCAAGTCTTGCTGAGCTCGACATTGCCTTTCATCCTTTCGGGGTCGACAAAATAAATATCAGTTGATCACTGGGGTCGATATAATCGACATACTCCTTTTCCGTTCTTACTGGCTTTGTAACTAAATTTGAAGCCAAAATATCTGTCACAATACTTCTAATAGTAGCATAGATTTGCTTGAACTTTCTTCCCGCATCTAAAATATGCTGCTACCATTTAGAAGGAATGATCACCATGCCATTCTGAGGTATCTATGTGAGACAAGTTTTCTGGCCATTGAGATATTGATTACTTATCTGTTTAATCCTATCGCTTCTAGATTCATAGTAATTTCGGTGATTTCTCAATGGATAAAATTCACTGAAATATTAATACTGTGCATTGTGTTACTTTACAATTTCCATATCCCATTGATAATGATTAGAGACAATAATAGCTATATATTTTGATGCCGAAATATATTCAGTTAGAGGCACGAGAAAACAAACTTGACACGGCAAAGCAACATTCCCGAGTGAAGAAATTCCGCATTGATCGATGTTTCATGTCAAGCGGATAACATAATGAAGTTAAAGGAAACATACAACTCATTAATAAACAAATAATATAGCATGAACATCTAAAATATGGAATAGCTTAAGACGATTTTATTCACTGCGTATGAAACCATGAGACAGTGGGTCTCTGAATATCAGGAAGATTGAGGATTTACAAGAACGTATTCGGACAAGACTCCCTTTACGACGAAGCATCATACAGCTCTCTTCGGCGAAATATATCTATCAGTTAAATTCACAATGGCATACGTCCTCACATGAAAGTAAAGAACATAATGAATTTTGAAGTCTTTTTCGAGAATATTATGCTGGGCAAATTCAGAAGTATTTTACTACTACTACTACTACTACTACTACTACTACTACTACTACTACTACTACTACTGTTGCTGCTGCTGCTGCTACTACTACTACTACTAATAGTAATTGTAAGGATGTCGGCGATGATGAAGGCTAAGAAATTAAAAATGATGATGATAATGATGATAATGATGATGATGATGATAAACGATGATGATGATGACAAAGACGACGATGACGACAGCGATGACGACGACGACGACGACGACGACGATGATGAGGATGATGATGATGAGGATGATGATGATGGTGATGGAGATGATGGAGACGACGGCGACGACGATGACGCTGAAACAGGAGGATTTCTAACACTGACTTCACTCATTTGAAACGGGACGGTGGTCTTCTAGAAAAGAACCCAGTATAATAAAAGTTTTCTTCACTAGTACACGATTGAATAATACGCCTCCTTGTATTAATAATACATATTGTCCATAATGATGTCAGCAGGTTTTGGACTGAATAATGGAAAATTCTGAACCTCATACAGTTTGGACGTACAGGCAATGTGTAAGCACCAGCTCACAATCTACTAGAATAGGCAACCGTACCGCACCAGAACCCTCATTTTATCTTTATGGCAATCGCTTTATTTCTGTTACATGATTTGATAATCTTAGGCGGACATTAGTCCTGCTTCATGGTTAGTACTCATGGGTATGATTTATGACAGGCAGTTAGCTTTGTTCCCTGTATCCATGAGCATGTACTGCGCCAGAACCCCACTTTTTCTTCATGGCTGGTTCCTTAGTTCCGCTTCATGGTTAATATTGACGGATATGGCTCATCGCTTCATTGTTGGGCATCTAAATACGCTCCATAAAGCTAGGCTAGCCTTCACAACGCTTGCTAGAATAGAGAAGAGACATTAAATGAATGCACAAATTTTGCACATTTGTTGCAGAGGTTGACGTTGAAATTAATGGGAACAACGATGGGTAGGAATTACTGGAAGGAATTATTAAAACTTACAACAAAAATGCTTAACTCCATATCGAACCATCGCACCAAAATATGTCTATTCCACGAAACATCTCCTCATCCCACCAAACATCTACCCATCCCGCCATAAATATACCCATATTATAAAATCTCTCCCCACATCAAATCTCCCCCACCCCACCAACTATCTCTCCATCCCATAAAACGTCTATCTCACCAAACATCCAACCAAAGAAAATATATCAATAGTAACAAAAAAGAAAATGAAGCGATAGAATATGGTATGGAATTAATATTTTAAAGAATTAAACCGACCCAACACACACAAGAAAGATATGAAATTTCTCACTGAAAAGATATCAACTAGAACAATGAAAGAGAAAGAAGATATGGCGATGATGCGTGAAATTCGAATTAATATTAGAAAAATATTGAGAAAAAATGCAACGTGATATAAAACATTAACATGATAATAAACCAAAAAAAAAAAAATAATAATAATAATTCACAAGAAGCAAACAAAACCCAAAATACCGAAATGATATAACTATAAAAATAAAACAGTCAACAGGTAGAGGGGGGAAAAGCAACTAAACAAACATGGACAAAAATAAAAGAATTTGAAAAAGAGAATGAAGGAATTCAAGCAAAATAAAGAATTTTTGTGGAAATACTCAAAGAACATATGAGTCGATATAATATAACGATAGAAATAGAAAATCTCTTTGCAATAAAGAAATGTTAGAATTTTTGATTTGTTTCTAAAAAATCCCATGAATCGACCGAATCTAAGAAGAGAAAATTAGAAATATTTCATATAGCACCAAGAAACAAGGATAATTAAGCAACACTGGAAGGAATGACAAGAAAACGTGACTGCACGTCAGTCGGCAGAGATCAAATCTATTTTATCCGGTTACAGGGAAGATATTTCGGATAAAGCTCTCATATGTCTCGCATACATATCGTATATTGCCCAGAAGTCGAATAGTTTCGTGAAACAACCCACTCAAGCACCGAAGTACAAACATCAAATACAAGGCAATATGATAATTACACGCACACATACAGACACTCACAAGCTTACACACAGACGCACACGAACACACACGCGCGCGCGCGTGCATGTACACACATACACACAGATATGCATGTACACCTGCTAACATATGCATATACACGTGCATACATACGTGCATATACTATAGTAAAAAAATCAATTACGAGAAATGAATAGTCACAGAAATGAGATTTTCACATTTACTCTGATCCTCTCGAAGATTTCAGCACAATAAATGAATAAGAGGATCAGCCAACTCCCAGATACACACAGGAGAGTTACATCGCAATCAATCAACTTGAAAGAAATAGCAGCTAAATCTTTCTCAAAGTTCACCCTATGACCTTATGGAAGGATAGACAAACTGGTTATTTTATTCCCAGGTACACTATTTCTGAAGAAGAAATTAGATGGTCATCGATAGTATGTCTTTGAATATAAATCTGTTCAATCAAGAATAATAAAACACGAACCTTGGCAATACTTATAAGAAGAATTGAAGAAACTTTTATCAATTTATTCATTCTCATTCGTGGGGATACGAGCCTAACACTGTGAAACACGAAATTACTCACCAGCTTTTCTGTTTTATTTTTTCAATCAATATGGCGTCTTTCACAGAATGTTTTTTTTTCTGGTTTTTCTTACCTCATCTGAGACTTTTATTTTCACAAATTCGTCATTAAAGGAAAGAAGATACTCTGGACCATAATAAATACTCCAAAACTTAATGGAGTTGAAGTTCAGGCAAAAAAAAATATATGACATAACAAAAAACTTCTGGATCATTTCAAGATGATTTCATTTACGGGTAAAAAGGACTGGGTGAAAGGTTCAGTGGAAGCTACGAGATGATGGACTGTAGATGTAACAGGATGATGAGAAAACGGTAAAATGGATTGGGTGAACTTTATTGGAAAGCGTATGCATTTAGCTATTTCAGAAGAACAGAAATTGTTAAAGTAACGAGAAACAAAAGGTGGCTTCTGTGAACTAATAGACTGAAGTGCACTGGTGAGTGGGTCTTAGCCAAACAGGTAGGTAGTCTTCCTTTTAATTCAGTTTATGATGTTCGTATGTGTAACAGCTTCGCATTGTCATCTATGTGAGAGGTGCACTCTTGTGAGGGTCTTATATGAAGTTTTAGAGAGGGTGAGCAACATTTCAGCGTTAAAGTATTTTCTGGCTCTACTTTTTTGAGATGAAATTTTGGCAGTGTATGTAAGGAGTTAGTTGTGATTGCATTGCTGGATAGTAACAAGCTCGTTTCTAAATTACGAGATCCCGAGTTCGATCCCATTACATAGCATCTTGAGTAAGTGTCATCTGTGTCATTCACCATAGCTTCGAGTCACCCTGAGTCTTATGGTTAGATGGAATCCGTTTGGAAGGTCGTTTCATACAAAGGTCTCGTCTGATTGCACAGCGTGTCACATTGATTGTTTTTGAAGACTACGTTAAAGATACACACGTGTGGAATCCTCGGCCACAAGCACAATAATTCAATGAGTCGGTAGCTTAGTTGATCGAACAACTTAAGATTCATCGTCCAACTGGAAGGAATTCCTTTGGCTTACATATGTGGGGTTGCCATAAGAAATTACCAGAGGGCGTAAAACCTAACATTTTTAGGAACTGTGGAGGTTCCATTAGTGTGCTGCTAATAACTTGGGTGAATTCATGTCTGTTGTGTCGATGTGTGTACTGATTGAGTCATTGAGTCTCTACAATAGAGATATTGTCTGTTTTCAATAAAGATATTTTCGCGTCATTATTGAATGTACTCAGGATTATTCTTCAAGGAGGCAGTTTATGTCTGGAACGAGGTGACCAGGATGTGTGTAAATAATACGTGTTAAGGAGGAACGAAGTGCTGTACACTTGCATAGACAGTGTATCAGGAACGTCAGACTGTCAGATATGTAGAAAGGGATTTTTTTTCTCTTAAATGCTTAATCCAGAGCTCACTCAATGCAATGCTAGCAACGGATTACACATTTACATTTTATCGGTCAAATGGCCAACAGTTCCAGCTTCCCTACTGAAATTCTTAAATGTTACAGTACATCGTAATTATGCTAGCCTTAAATACTATTTCAACTAGCCGAGCAACTGTAAGCTTTAGATATTTCATAAATCCTATTACCGTGACTGATTCATTATTATATCAGTTGTCATCATGCTATGACCCCTTAAATATTACATCAATCACTATTATTAGCACCATTACATCCCCTAGCTTAGTTCATTATTATGGCTGATCAGTTATGCATTTTTACATTTAATCATTCTATTACGATCATCTATATACCGATTTGATCATAACACGCTATATTATGATATGAGATGGAACATGAATTATTCAACATGGCGGCATTGATTTCTTCAAGTAGTCTCTTGAGTGAGTTAGTTCAAGTTTTAACGCTGGTTACGGTTGTCATAATTGTTGTTGTTCTTGGTGATGGTGTTAATGAAGGTGAGGAGAATGGTGGTAGTGACCGCCGTTGTCACTGAGGCGATGGGAAAACTGTTGCTGGTAGGGGAGCTGGTGGTGGTGGTGGTGGTGGTGGGTCGTTCATTGTAGCTGTAATCCAGCAGTAATCATTAATGCTGTTGTTGTTGTTGGTGGTGGTGGTGGTGGTATTGTTAGCGGTAAAGAACTGCAGATAAGTAACTGTTATAGAAGATATAGTGGTTGTTGCTTTTGTCGTTGCTTGACTTATGATCAAAGGCGTTCCGACCACGGCGGTGAAGAAGACCCTCATTAGCTGAAGTTATTAATATATTTGCTAATAGCAGAAACTGCAACTGCTGTTGCTATTGCTATTGCTATTGCTTTCATCGAGCAGCTCTATGATAAGAACGGTTCATCCGCGATAATCCAGCCCTTTTTTCTTTTACAAACATCGTGTATCTAGGATTACATTATCGAGTATTTCATTCGTTTAATGTAAGTATGAACTGAAAGAAGTTTGTAACAGATCAATTGATCGTAATAATCCAGTGGTTTTGAACTCGGTAGTTGCGACACCCGAGGGCAGTGGTTCTCAGGCTTCAATAGCTTAGTGCCCCCTTTCACAGAACGGCGTTTTATAAACGCTCCTTCCACATATTTTGTCAAATCAGCACAAACAAAAAATAAATAATAATTAGTGATTTATTATCCACATTTTCACATACAACGCCTTCCAGTATGTCTCTCTTTACATACTTGCACGAGTTATATAAGATGCCTATTATATAAGATGTTTATGAAAATTACTAAAGAAGGCAAAGAATTATATAAGCGGGACCTTTGTGCTATGTCTAGTAGATCGGACAGCCGACCATGTAGAATCTTCCTCATTCGTTTATTTATC
>JAOPJW010000002.1:8031557-8042286 GCA_027122535.1 Octopus maya | reverse complement strand
GGAGTGTCATTCTTTTTTAGTGCCTTATGATTTAAGACATGCACTGGTTCAGTTTCCACTCAGTTATATTTTCTAAAATTTTCATTGCGTCTTGCGACCGGGTGAAGAGTCGTTGACTCTCAACGAATTTTCAAAAGGTAGCCAGACGCAATGAAAATTATAGAAAAAATATATAAGTAAATGAATGCAAAGTGAACCAGTGAGTATATATATATAAAAGTGTAGATAAATACAAGCAGGCTTCACAACTAAATTTATGTGGAATAGAAATAAACAAATACAGTTATATGATAGCTTTCTTTTAACATCTGTTTCGAGTGAATCGCGGCTTATACCATTATTGCTTCTATCAGAAAAGAAAGATTCATGTTGTCGTAGGTGGGCAGGATTTCTTACAGAACCGTCTGGCAAAGCCATGTTACCTTCATACGAGTTTTCCGGCTAAAAGTATCTCTCATAGCAGTGTTTACAAATATATATTTTCGAAGGAAGGCATGATGATGGGATACAATGATGGTTAAAAAAGCTTACAGTTGAGATGGGATGGTGTATATGGATGAGAAAACACAAGTGGAATTAGTGTTATACACACATAAGATAACGGTAGCAAGAGAAAAAGAAATAAATTATATTGATAAAGAAAAGATGGAGACAGTATTAGGGAATGTGTCGATGCAGATAGCAAATAAATATCAGTAGCATAAATAGATAGAGTCTAAGGAAGAAAATATTAAACTGACGCAAGCATGTGGGAGATCGCATATGGATACCGTTTTGTAGAGGGGTAAGTATATATACGCCACACTGGCAAGAGAGGGAGTAGAAGCAGAATAGTGAGGAAGTTACGATTCTATAGTACAGATGTTGAGATACCGTAGTACAAATGTAAAAAATAAATAGGATGGATTTATAAGGATTTAATGTAATGAGAGAACCGTCTATAAAACTTATGTTTGCACATGTAAATTACAAGAATGGAACGATCTAGTATGAAGACTGCATTGTGGTATAATGTACTGAGTGATTTCCTGCAACAAAATTTAAGGTCGTCTATTTCTCATATATGGAGTTCCACCACAAACTGTGAACTCTGACATGCTCTAGATATTATATCAACATTTGTTGGGTTAAATGGGTGTCAAGAGAACTAGATTATTTCCTGTCACTAACAGAGAAAGCTCTTAAGTATGAAAAATGACGATGCTAAAAATTAATTATGCCAATAATCTGATGAGATGAACTTACAGAAATCATACTGGAGTGCAATCACTAATGACTTATCACTAATGAACTCGTTCTTCTCTCTTGCTTTCTTCGATACCCAAACACTGTGGCGACTGTTTGAATAAACAGTTACACACGTATGTAAGTTCATCTTATCGGATTATTGGCATAATTAATTTCCAGCACCGTCGACCACAATATACTGCTGGAGAAACTATTCAACGCTGGAGTCCGTGGAAAACTGCTAAATCAAGAGAACCCACCATGTGGCGATTCATGGAGTTCACCCAAGATTACCAAAAGTCCTCAGTGGTGTCACGGAGGCTAATACTGTGGGACCACTTCTGTTAATATACTCATAGCACCATAAACCTTTTTGCAGTAGACACTGCGCTTCAGAAATTCATCAAGGGTGTATACGATCGAACGAAACTTCTATCAGACCTATGCGCAGTCATTCAGTGGGCACAGAAAAAAGTATGCAGGTGTATGGGGAAAATGGTAGCCCATCCATATTTGAGGACATATTGACTGAAGTTCTTTATCAACACCCATCTAAAATTTATAGAATTCTGAAACACTCTCATTTACGGGTGTGACTTTTACTGCAAATGGTTTAAGATTTCAACAAATCCATTTCTATACTGAGAACCACTAAAATACATTATTTCATAAAACACGAGTGTGCGTTTACGGTGTTTTTCAATGTATGTTGTATATGAGTGTTACACTAACGTAAAAAAAAAATGGATGATTCGATTAATGAATATATGAAGATACAACATAAATATCAGAAAGAAACTGAACAAATTAAACGCAAAAGAACATCCAGAAGCTTCATTCGCCTGATTCATATGTAGAAAACCCTGGATTTAATCCAATTAAATATTTTGACAACATAAATGCATGGGTGCAACCAACCGGTAAAACTTTGGTGGCGTTTACTGTGAAATGTGGAATTTTATCCCGTGGAAATTTTGATATGGTTGTTTGAACTTAGTAAACGTCTATGTGAAAGTATGAATCACGAAGTTGCGCTATCAGAGTTAGAATTCAAAATCGTTCAAAAAATCCCATTGCAAATATATTTCAACGTACCTCATGAAAGGATTGGATGATTACGAATTACCAAGTATTTCTATATTGTATATTCTAGTATTGCCTTCTCTGTTTTAAAATTCAGCTAGTGAATATATAACAACGTAAATATTACACTCATGGAGAACTCACCTAAATTCTGAGACTGAAAACTAAATAAATATAAATAGGTACATTTAATGAGAACTGGTTATATCACTCTAAAGCTATTAACATTTTAAATAGAGGTTCACAATCATTCGCATACAGAAGCAATAAATTATTTTGTTATATAGTGTTATTCCCTTATTATTTACTTACCCCTCTGTAAGAAAGTATGCTATTGATCTTGTAAGCGTCGGATCCTAAAATAATTTATAATATCAGGCACGCCATTATGTTTACATTGAATTTAGAGATCAGTCACTGTCTAGGTTTAACATTGTTATTAACTAGATAATGATAAATACTTCAATATCAAGAGAGTCAATTTCAGAATAAGATAAAGTGCTTAAATTATATGGTAATTGTTATACTGGAATTTCGATCTTCATTAATTACATTCCATAAAATTACTTCAGACAATACGGATATATAAATACAATGTTACAATATTACGTAGTTGCATGTGAGAGAAACGCAGTGCATTACTTAGAGAAGAGTAGCAAAAATATAATGACATACCTATTCAAGGTTGTTGGTAAAGCAGCATGTCCACTCAAATATAGATAGCTTACCTCTCTTACACTATTTATGTGCTTGCTGAACGTTATGAACATAATAGATATTCAAGGAGTAAAGGAATCTATATCCTTTGATGGTGTCCTATATCTAAAAGGTTAGATTTACTGTTTCCTACTATCTCTCTGTGTATTTTATCAACGACGCCAATCACTTGGCGTTTTCCAAATATAATATATTTCATCATGGTAACTATTGTATATAGCAAAGTCCAATTATGTAGCAAAGTTCAATGAGACCTTAGATGTGTTTTTAATTAGAGGTCGAAATATTTTGAAATCGTACAACAACTGTAATGTCGATATGTTACAGTAATTTGTTATATATCCTATAGCATTTTTTTACTGTAGTTTAGGTTGTCAATTTAATAACTAAGCAATTAAACATACCATCTTTCAACCATCAGAATTCCTGACTGTTATATGACATGCAAGAATGCTGATTGATAGTTCTTGCTTGGTGTTGCACACTGAGTGACGAGTCAAACTTTCATTATTGTAATTCACTTTAAATCTACCATTGGAAACCACTTTAGTAGGATGTCATTTTGGGGAAAAAAATCCCCTGATATTTCGGACGTCAAATCTTAGGTTATTTTATATTTCCGTAGACTGGAATATTCTGATACGCATGCGTTTACGAGAATCAACATAAGTATAGTGGCATAGCTTTATATGGCGATAACAAGGATGTAGTTGACATTAACATTCGCATCTTACCTGATTTCAACAGGAACAAATGAATGTCATTCCTTTTTAAAGAAAAGCAATGACGGTATATGAATTAAAGCTTGCAATTGTCACATCATTTCAGTAAAATTATTTTAGAGTAACACCGATATTATGTCACATCTTTTTTCTGTGATGTAGTTCATTTGTTTCTCTACTCTCTTCGTTAAAAACTCAATAAACTACCTGAAAGGACATTGTAACATTAAAATTCAACATCGTGTCTTAAATTGTACGTAAACGTTATTGTTGTAATCGCTTTTCATCCATAATTTATGAACCGATGTTCTCTTTTTTGTGGGTATTTTACGTCTCGACATATTATTTCGTTTCCTCTTCCTTGAATGTGTTATTGTTTAACTGTGCTTAGCCAAATTTTGTTCTGAATATGAGTCAGTAAATAGAAACTACGGATTTTGTGAGGTATGAAGAATTTTTCAGGAACATATCCAGTATTCTATGCAATAGGTTGCTATTGGTAGCATTTTTACTAATTGTTGCTGAGATTTCATTGGGTTACATTTCTTCTAAGCGATAACAAGTGCAAACTTTGTTTCATTCTTTACAATTTCTTAAGATTAATTCAACTAGAAATCTTCGATTTAACTAGTAATCTGTGATTAAATCAATTTTCTCAATATTTGATTGCTATTCATTTTTAGAATTAAACGATGTACTAACTGCTTAAGTGAAAGTTGATATTGCATATTTAGTACAAATCTGAATAAAAAACAGCATACGCTTAACAACTGTATGATTTCAATGAAAATATATACAGATGATCAGAAATGCCTTAACGCTGATATTCCGGTAATATACTGTTTAGTCAAATTTAAAATACGGCCACCCATCAAACGAAACTATATTGTATATTCAAACATATTCCTGAGGTTTTATCGTGCTCCTTTTCAAAATGAAATGAAGATAACTGCAATCACGCAGAAGAACAATATTGTACTATGATACGTCACGTTGTATAATATCTACATTGTAGTTTAATGTTTACAAATTTCTATGAAATTCTTAATGTCATTTTATAAAGTTTTGTGGATCTTTACATTCACATTTTCCAAAATGTATATACATGTATATATAAAGAGTGTAGTCTTGCAGCGAGCATGACACGGTTTCTACACAGAAATTCTTTGAGAATATAATGGATTTATTGTGTTAAGAAATGGGAGAGTTAAGCTTAGATGATAGAATTTAATTTTTGTCAAAAATATACCTTTTGGCACGAAATAAATATATTTCCATATCTATTGTGAAGTTTTCCTTATACAACATCGTGCCCAACTCTAGGAAGAGTTAATTATAAAATCAGAGATATGTGTATAAGTTTGTGTATGAATCTGATTAAGAACGGTGCAATTGTAAGCGATGAACTGTAAGCGAAAGTTAGTTAGCTAATTATGTGATCATTGAACAATCGATATATTCAGACATATTTAATTGAATAAATATGGCACTAGAAAAGAAACAAAACCTAACAAGTTATGAACTACTAATTATCCGATTGAGAGGTTATGACTTTCAAAAGGGAAAAATTAATTAATATTTACGTCTTTTGAACTAATTTTCTCTGAAGTAAATGTGTAATTTAAGTTTTCATCAAATAAATGAACAAGCCTTCAAAGTAGATTATATATTTGGACAAGATACGTGAAAGAAAACATGAATTTTCAATTCCAGCAATCACTTCTACCCTACACAAAGCCATATGATTAGATGTTTACTCAGAGATTACTAGCCCTTTTACTATTATTTTGGTCTGTGATGTACGAATTTTCATTTTTGTTCATATTACTTTTAACTTTTAGTGAATAGCGTAAGTTGTGACGGCATATCTTTCTTCTTTTCTGAACAATATTACTTGAAGTGCAAGTTCTGTTATTCTACATATTGTATCAAAGTACATGACATTATATAAACGAATGTACTTTATATTCCTTCAGTGAGGTAGCATATGGTGATATATAACTATGGATGTTTTGAAATATCGGTATGTCAGTGCTTAGTATTGCTGAAACGCAGTTTAGTTGATGAATACTAAGATTTCTCCACCATATACCATTAATGAAGATTAAGGTTTCTCCACCATATATCTTGCTATGAACCTATTTCATGGCTGGTTGGTTGGCTGCCTATTCCACAAACTATGCAATTCTCTTGCTTTAAGTGTAAACAATGGACATTCGTGTATGTACTTACCGTCATTGCCATATTTTCAAATCTGCCGACACTTGTAGTCTCCTGGTTTCTGTATGCCTATATTATACAAGAGATTCGTGAATTAAACATGCCATGAGTTAAAAATCTTGTACGTCTCAATTTACTACAATGTCACTTTAATTTTATCTTGAGACTGAGCATGCAGCATATTCAAATACAGGAGGTCCTGAAAAGTTCTTGGCTTTAAGAGTGTCACGAGAAGCCTGGTTGATGCCGCTGCATTCCGAATTCTTTCACAGGTCTAAGGAAAACTGAAGTTCGCTGCAATGTGTGAATCTGAGAAGCGGTTATGTTGAATAAAATTGAAATTAACTAATTGTCCTATATTTTCTTTTACCCAAAGTCAGGAATTTTTCAGCAGCCAATATGCATACTGTTATTGCTTGATGCCGTGACAATGCATACAATCGGACTTATAATACACCTATAAAGGTAATCATGCATAGCGGATGGCATCCTTGAAATGTTGATGATTCAACGACAATCTCAGTTAAAATGGAACAATATATGTGGTCTTGATTTGTGAAGTAAAGTGTTAAAATTTGGGATATAAGCAAGCCTTGCCACTGAGACATAGGTAAGTAGTGAACTTAAATAAAGTAGCTGATACTTTACATTGGTTACACTGGCAAATTAGATGTATATTCATTGGCCCCGGTAATGGGTTGAACACTTCAGTAATCATGACATAAGCGGAAACATTACAATACTTACTTAGGATTCTTTTGTATTACTGGAGGCCCTTTCATTGCAGTTCCTGCTGTTTTCTCTATCAACATGAAATGAAATGTTTGTCGTTGAAGATACCAGCTGCGGATATTTGTATTGAACCGCAACCGATTACTCCAAATCAGCAGTGATTCATGTTCTAAGAATCGTATATATATTTTATGCACAAAGAGTAACGGCTGCAGTCATGTCCATGTAATATTGTCTGACCATCAGAAGCACCTGTAGTGTGGTCAAATTTTTTTGCAATATATTGTATGAATACTCACTGTGATATTAAGAACTATAATTCCATGAGAAATTGCAACACATTTCTCAAATCTTTCGAAATTGAGTGTGCCAATTAGTAACCTACATGACGGAGGTTCTGAATACTGGCCCAAATAAGATTTGAAGAACATTTAGTCAGGTATGTTTTTTTTTCACAGTTGGCACTCCGTCGCTTACAGCATCGAAGGTTCCAGTTGATCCGATCAACGAAGAGCCTGCTCGTGAAATTAACGTGCAAGTGGCTAAGCATTCCCCAGACACGTGTACCCTTAACGTAGTTCTCGGGAAGATTCAGCGTAACACAGTGTGACAAGGCTGACTCTTTGAATTACAGGCACAATAGAAACAGGAAGTAAGAGTGAGAGAAAGTTGTGGTGGAAGTATACTGCAGGATTCGCCACCACCCCTTGCCAGAGCCTGGTGGAACTTTATGTGTCTTCGCTCAATAAACACTCACAACGCCCGGTCTGGGAATCGAAACCGCGATCCTATGACCGCGAGTCCGCTGCCCTAACCACTGGGCCTATACAGCATGTGTTAATGACAAAATTCAAAACATATCCAAAACAAAATATGACATCTGAAGAATTCGTCATGAATCTCTCTGCCCCTCTCTCTCTCTCTGTCGCTATCTCTTTCTCTCTGTCGCACTCCACCTCTGTCTCACTTTCTTTTAAATTATAGCCTTTATTTCAGTTCAATATTTCAATAAATCATATATTTTAAATATTTTGTCATTTGCTTTTATTTCTGAGACATAATGATATCAGGTGATATTTTACATATTGTTATGAGCTTTATTTTTAATAATATTTCTTTTTTTTGTTTTTTTTTTCTTGTTTTTTTTTTTTTAATACTCATTTTGTATCTAAAGTCCTTTACAACACACGCCTTTATATGAACAATAAAACATTAGCTGCAAACATATGTGACAATCAAATAGCGTTTTTCTTTTCTTTTTCCGCAAAGCGATTACTGATTTTGGTTTGCTCTTCATCATTGGCAGATACTTCCTCATGCATCTATATTCAGATATATACTTACCATTCTGTGATTCACACTTCCGGTAAATTAGAAGTAAGTTCAATTCCTAAATCTTACCTTATAGCCCCATTCATCTTTTCTCTTCTATCTGTCAATACAAATATGCTCTCCTCTACAAAAGAGAGTTTTAATCTCGTTTAAAATTACGAGCGTCTACTCTTGATGATCTGTCAAAAAACAGGAGACTAGTGAGTTCTTTCGGCTCTTTGTGTATTTTAGTTTTCAAGCTGATATCCTCAAATAGTATCCCTTACGTCAGTAACTCTTTTGTTGTATGCTTTATTTTGGCTTCGATCTAGTGAGAAGGAGAAGAATAGAATTCACGGTTTTGTTGTAAATTTTGTATTGGTGTCAATTATTATTTTATTTTTTCTACACACTAGATCATAGGAATTTATTTCTTCTGGGATTATTTTGAAACAATATGAACATTATTAAAACGTTCCACTTTAAAATATATAGAGAAACAATAATAAATTTATATAATAAAGATGAACATCAGTGTGTGTTTGTGTGTATGTGTGTTTGTGAGTGTGTTTGAGTGTATATGTGTTTGAGTGTGTGTATCCATCTATAACAAGAAAGGCTATAGCATATATATGAAAACTAGAGACTAATTCTTGTGTAAAATGTTACGTCGAAGAGAATGGAAATGGTATCGAATCTCTACGTGCCATCCTAAGGGATATATGGGGCCTTTTTCCAACATGTTCGATATACACTAATTCCCAAATAAATAACAAGTTTGATCGGAATATAACTAAACGTATTATAATTTATTGAACTTAAAAGTATTACAACAAAATACAAAGCTTTTCTTACACGGATATAGTATGGCGTTCACAATGGCTGTGCAATCATGTGCAATCATGGCATTAAAGAACATTACTGTGAATAATTGAAATGAATGACTCGAGAAAGTTTTACCAAAAAATGACCTTACTTACAAATCTATAAAATCTGTTGTTGACAACTCGAGAATTCTTAAACTCACTGGACCCACAAGAAGTGCCTACTCATTGCATTCCATTGAAAATAGGCTCTCTAAGCATGTCTCTGCAGAACTTTTCTCTATCAAATTGGGCAATGGCACAAGACTTGTTGTGATGAAATTAACAAGAAATCTCATAGAATCTAGAAAAAGGTGAGGATGAACATATTCCTCGCTTATACTTAATACCTACCAATATGCCCTTCCAATTCAAACTACTTCAATTCCCGATACATTTTTTGCGATGTCAATTGATATTCCCTAATGTTACTGCTTTGTACTTAGAGGAGGACTGTATCTCATACTGCCAGTTATATGTTGGTGCTCCAGAATGGGGAGCAAGGACAATCTTTTTATTTTCGCCCCTACAAGTAGAAGCCGAAACATTGAATTTAAGGAAGTTTTAGCAAGGGATCAACAAACTGAAATTTGCAGCATGAATATTAACTTTGAACTGATAATGTCAATGTAACACTATATTCGTCTAAGAAAAGTTATTTGTATTTTTGCTTGTTGTCATACTTGAGTTAAAAATTTATAATACATATATTTTTAGTTTTCCCATTCTATTTAAGTTATTTGTAATATTTGTATATCCGTACTAGATAATCCAAAGTCTGTACCATATCTGCTTTATTTATATACTGAAATACTAGAAACCATATACCAGAAGTTCATATGCACAGACCTGTAGAATTCCTTACAGAAGTTGAATGTGTGGCAGTAAGAAGTGATTACATCAACAACGAAGAAATGGATGTAATGATGCTAGTAATAGATGCTATAGACGCACACTCAGCTGCTGACCTTGGAGGATTCCCAGAAACTGTATATTTACTGCATATTTACTAGCAAAGGATAGAAGGTTGCAAATGTAAGAGGCTATTTGATATATTTTTCTGAACAATGACCATAAGAGAGGAAACCTGAAGTTTTTCGCTTAGTGCATTTCTATTTTCACACTTTAATCACCCGTTCATGCTAACTTAAACATATATTTAAATAGGGATTATTTTTTGACAGAAAATTATCCCTATATGTAAGAGGAAGCTAAATATATGTTAGTGCATTTAAGTTCCTTAGTGAGAAAGAACATACTTTCCATCGGTAAATCTAACTATAAGGCGGAATTATTTTGTTGAAGTTTATCACTAGGAGTAAGACGTTCGAGCTATATTATTATTGTATTCTTTTACTAGATTCAATCAAATAACTGAGGTAGTGCTTGCGCTATATTTACAGGGAAAGAAGAAATTTCCCAATTTCGTTTCAAGTAATCGTTTCAGCCTCGTATATAATCTTATCCACTGATATTCATCGGATATTTAATTTCTTCATATTGCATGACGAGAAGTGTCTCCAAGTATCGATTACAATGAAATCAATTTTGAACCCAAGCTACATGCAGAGTTTACACACATCAACATTTTTATGTTGAGCATTTTGTGATGTTTTTATGGTATATTGCATTATCAACTTTTGGGCATAAAATTGACCATTGGCACGTTCATTTATTTCACGCAGTCTCTATTGGAACACTTGCGATTGTTTGTCAGAGATACAGTGGTTGAAACTGAGTGTCCTCTATTGAAAAACTAGCTTTAAGAGAAGCATCAGGCATTTATTTTATACTGAGCGTCAGTGATTAACTCTTCTGGTCAATATTTTATTAAACAGTCTTATGTCGCACTCA
>JAOPJW010000002.1:7410471-7426560 GCA_027122535.1 Octopus maya | reverse complement strand
ACCGAAATGTGGGTGTTCTGTAAGAACATCTATCTATCTATCTATCTATCTATCTATCTATCTAGCCATCTATCTATCTATTTATATGTACGTGCGCGCGTGATGTGTATGATGTAGGTACTGACTCCCACACAGAAATGTAGATGTCATAGTTCTCCAGATGAAAGTTCAAATTTCATGCCGTGCTGAAATGTTCAACATCTTTTACATTATTCATGAGCTTTACGACAAAATACGTGTTTATTTTCATTTCATATTTCAACATAAAATGATCAATTAGTTATTACCTAGTCTAGACATAGTGATGTTAATACTGTAAGTTTTACACGCAAAGTTCCTTTGCTGTATCTAAAATGGACAGTAGTAGTATGAAAACGATACACCTACTGATGATGTTCTTATAGCGTTAAATGTACATAGATGCTTTAAACGGCAGTATGTTCTCATGTTATCAGGCTGCACCGTATTTTAATAGATTTTCGACTCCAAATTTCATTTTAGAATATACACATATTTGGAAGGTGGCAATCTTAGCAGTTTTTTGTCAGTCTATATGTTCTAATTTCTAATTCCACTGAGTTCGACAGTGCATTTTATCCTTTCGATGTCAATCACATAAATAGCAGTTGAACAATGGGGTCGATGAAACCGTGTTTAACCTCTTGCCAGAAATCCTGCTCTTCTACCAAAATTTGAAATATATCAATAGATCAATATATGCACGTATATATGCGCGCGCAGGTTTGTGTGTGCGTACTTGTGTGTCTGTGTTTATCCACCCACCATCGCTTGACAACCGATGATGGTGTGTTTACGCCCCATAACTTAGCCGTTCGGCAAAAGGAGACCGATAAAATACACTGGATTGAGTCTTTCCAGGAGAACAGAACACATGTGATCGAAGGAATCCACTGAAGCCCAGCAAAAGTCACCAGTAGTGTCCGTTAGCCTGCTCTTCTTTATAATCTACATAAACAGCCTTTCCAGCAAAGTGAAAATACTCTCTGATAATTCTAAGCTCCAAAAAAAGTATCAATGAAGAAGAAAGAACTGAAATCCCGTCTGATCACCATACTGTGAGTCAATGGGCAAACAAAAACAACATGCAACTAAACGATGGAAAATTTGAGCTGATGTATTTTGGAAGAAAGACTATGCTAACGCAGCCATATTTTCTTCTTTTAGAACCTTGTAGCCCATTTTTCTCCTCCATTGTACGGTCACACCTCGAATACTGCTGTCACCTGTCGTCTCCCCATACAAACCAAAACATCTCGAAAATTGAATCACCCCATGGCATTCACTGAAAGAAATAAGGGTATGACTCATGTCGATAATTGGGACTGCTTTTAGGCATTGTAGCTCTATTTTCTCCAGCAGCACCGTGAGCGATAGATTATATGCACGATGTGGAGAATATTCCGCCAGCATTGCCCAAACGGCCGCAACATTAGCTTAAAAATTCAACCAAGGCTAGGACCCCGTCCATACGTCCACTACCCCATTCAGGATCACGACACATAAATACACTGCAACACAATGTCTTTTCCTCAAAAGGCCCTGCCCTATTTAGCATTGTCCCGAGACAGATCAAAGACGAAAAGGGTCCCATTACCTTTAAACGGTATCTGGACATATTGTTTCAAGAAATACCTGATAAACCACCTATACCTGGATAAAACACACTCAACGAGAACTCCCTACTTGAATGGATCATGATAACACAAAACTTGACTAAAAAAGTATTTGGCTTATCCTGTAAGGTGGTGCTATTAAGTTAGACATGACTTGAACAAATCTTTGGTCGAAGCGTATCTAAGTTTTAGATATGCTTCATTGAAATCAGTTATTAAATAAAACATTTTTCATTTTCAAGATATGTGTGACTTCATATAAGAGCGCAAAATACATTTACTGATTTGTCGAATACACTGAAGAGAAGAAAAGGTGCAACACAACATCAAATAAATGTTTAATTTCTGAGCATAATATTTATATAAGGGGGTGAAATAATTTCATTGGGCGTTTGATAGCAAAATCAATTACATCCATTAATATTTTGGCATTTATCACTCCATAGATTTATATTTCTTGTTCATTAGAAAAACATGAAAATATTGTGTTCCATATACACTACATCTGGCATATAATCTAAGAGTCGTCCATGACCGAGCATAGCTTTAATTTCCAAGGAGAGAGTGCAGTTGAATATGTCCATGCTGACAATTTTAGGGCAGATATGAGTGTAACAGAGCGGAATATAAGAATAATTGTTGTCATTCTTTTCATTGTTGCTCCTGCAGTTCATAATGTTGTCATAATTACAGAATTTCTAGTTAATTTTAGTTGTTACCTTTTTGTTAAAATAATGCTCGTCGCTTAATTATATCAATCAATCACTACGAATATTCACTCGTCTAAGGATATAAAAGGGTAAATTTCGAATAGCAAGTCCTGCTTACTCAAAACCTAACCTTCCTGTGGTTTCCTATTACTGGCTATTGCCTGTAATAGGAAACTATTACTCTGTATATATATATATACATGCATGCATACACACACGCACGCACACATATTCATACTTATAAATAAATATTTATAAATGCATATATATATTAGAACGGTGTGTGATTTCAATGAAGCAGTGTTCAATGCACTTGTTTAAATTATTTAATGGGCTATACAATGAAAAGTGAAAGGATAGGAGCAAAATCAGAAGTAATTCTTTTGAATTATTTTCTTCTGAAATTACACCTTTCATTCCAACTTGCCTTGAAAATATTCTTCTACAAATTTAGCATAATTACATACGTATGCGTACATATTCGAAGACATACACACACTAACGCACATATCAACACATGCACATACACACACATACATATATGACGTTATATTTTGCTCTGCGTGTTTTTTATGTGTATGCGATGTGTAAGTATTTGTAAACTTTTATGGGATTGTATGAATTTTATAAGTACTTGTTAACTATATTAAAAACATTTTTCTCTCAAACATTGCCATCAATACTTCGTATCATATATCATAGTAATATTGAACAATACCTCCATAAAATATCTTTATGAAATCGATCGAATGAAATTCATCAAAATAAAAAGAGCAAAATGATAATAGTTTGATCGCAAATCCAATTTTGATATTAAAACATGAATATTATAAGGTTTTTATAAATTAATATTTATTTATTCTTATATTTCAATGAAAAACTGGATTTTTGAATCTTAATATATTCTGCATTGTGTCTCTAAGTGATTTATGGAAATTGTTTTTGAAATATGTTTTAGTATTTCATAGTAAAAACGACAACCCCCGATTGCCATTGTGCTTTCAAACAGATCATTTTCACAACATTGTATCACTTACCAAAGCTGAAGCCGTTTCCATCGCATATTAGCAAATACATCAGCATGGTTATCGGTACTTTCCTTTGCAAATTAGATATACTGCAAATAAATGCAATTTATAAGCCAAATACCCAGTTTCGCGTGGTTGCATATTTCTTAATGCAAGATGCTATATAGCATATATAATAGCCAGTGTCCTTCTTCAAAAAATTTTCAAGTTATAGCCAGCTGAGCTATGTGAAAATCATACCTTCTTCATACATGTTGATACACCTCCAAAACTGTACACTACATCCTAATAAATCAAAGAATCGGTAGTTATTTTCCGGTACACAAGCACTCCTCCATCAGTATATCCTCTAATGCAAGTATAATACACTGAAACTCAACAATCTTTTTTAAAAAATCGGAAGATTATTATCCAAATGCATTTTCTTCCCTATTATAAAAATAACTATTGCAGTTATATCTATCAATATAATCAGATATTTCTATATTCTATTTCCCGTGTTTGTGGTTTATACATTTAATTCCAACCGTGTCAGTGTTAGGTTATTCAGGTGCTTTTTTTTCCTCTTTGGAGTTTCATTTTATGTGATCACATTTCCTGGGGACATTCTGCGTTGCGCTGTTAGTGGATTTTCATATCTTTTTGTTTTGTTTTTCTTTTTGCATCATTACAGACCGTTATTTAATTAGCAGTTTCTGGTAATGCAAGATAGGTAAACAATTTTCCATTATTTGTACTAATACAGTTTTAGCTGTACTCGTGTATACTATATGTTACTATACAATATATGTCCGTTTTATTAGGTTGATGAAGATGACGAAATATGTTAATTAATTTTATGTGAGATAGACTGAATACTAAGAGCAAGAGGAACACACACTATAATATAAAACGGTCCCAACTATTGCGATTTTTCTACCAGGAAAATATGAAGTACGAAGTTGAAAATATGCGAGAGTAGAGATTGTGTGGTCTCTGATACTGTCAAACAAAAAATACAGAGTGAGTGTAGGGCAATTAAGACATCAGATTTAAGATGATGTGTTTATCGCACCGATTTCATTGGCAATAATTATGCTAACAAGAGTCAGTAGTGACTTTTACTCCCATCTATAATGTTATAAAAATTCAGGGAATAATGATGATTATACGTGTATCTTTCATTGTTTTCTAAACAATATAGTAATAATCCGTAAATGTAGTATTTTCGTTTTTAATTACTTTTTATAAATATAAATAGTCCATCATAATTAAACTAGTACTTGTATTTAAAATTTGGTTCTAATTCTATGTATAATAACGACCCAATACGTTACGGGGACGTAATCAAGCAATGGTTTTCAGATAAGAGCGATGTCGCGCTTATCGATTTACCGTGAACAGCCTTAGCCATGGAAAGATAGCAAGATATAATCCAGAATGTAATTTGTTTTATTATCTGGCATACGTCTTTAAGTAAGATTATTATTGAATATCATGATTAAATCTAAAAAGTAATCAATACTGAAATTATGATGCTAAGGTCTGGAAATGAATATTACTGTGGAATATGGGTAAGATATTCTCAAATGCACCCTAACAATTCCACTATAATTACTAGTAGTACTTTTAATGATAGTTTAACTAGAAGCTGTTACGATTTGAAGTTAGCACCATCTGTTACGAAAGTTACTACAGTGCAGCATTTATGAAAGATATTTACACCGATCTGTATGTATTTATCTTAAATAAACTAAAATACACAAACCTAAGAATACCGGAAGAATAGAAATATTAGCTAAGGTAAATGATTCAGTCTGCAATTATGCCTTACATAATTGTGACAATTTTAAAATTATTTATAAGACAGTTTCATATACGCTTATAGATACAGAATTAAATATATACTTAGTCAAGAGGCGCTTAAGAACACTTTAGTCATAGACACGTCGATAACAGTAATGCAACAGAGCATTCCGAATACCTATATTACACTCGTTTAGATGGAATTGTAGAAAATATTCATTAAAGCATCGTACTTAGTTGTTCGCTTGCATGAAACGATCTTTGTTCGCTAGTAGTCCCAATCGTACACTGAAGTAGTAAACAATATATCATAAAGTGGTTATTTTGGTCTTTTCTGGCACAAGGCTTGAAGGAACTCTCTCCATCATAATGAAATCAGTATTTATGTTTTAAGTCTGATACTCAATTCAAAGGTCTAATTGATAGTGAACCAATACGTTGCGGGGACCTGGCCAAATAGCGTTGCACTAAAATTACTAGTTTTGTATTTGTGCGATCAGGATTCATGTGAGTTTCATAAGCACACCTACTCCTACGTGTGACGTATACTTTCAACTTATAAAACAATGACAATTTAAAGAAGGTAGTTTAATACACAGTCATAGATATAGAATTAAAGATATACCCCGTCACGGAGCGTTTAAGAACTCTTTAGTAATGCACTCGTCGATAATAGTGATGAAACAGAGCGTTTCGCTTTTGACGAATAGAGAACATGCTAAAAGGAAATCCAATTAGCAAAGAAATCTACCTCCATGAAATGTGTTATAAGTTTCAATAAGGTATCAAATGTAACATGCAAGGTTGATTGCGTAGCTACTCAATACTTGATTATAATGACTACAAATAATACTTTGATATGGTTTGCCAATACTGACTGTGGGTTCCGTGCCGAATATATGGATTTTATGCTGTATTTTTCTGCTAAACACCTCAAAGCATACAAGGTTATATGATACTGAATAGGCATATGTTTTTTATTTGTGATTAACAAATTCCTAAATACTGATACTGTCATTTTCATACTGGGAAAAAACAAAATTATGCAAGAACCCCCACCACCACCCAAAAAAGAAAAGAAAAGAGAAAAAATAGCGAAAATGAAGAGTTCAAAGAATCTTTAAGTTAGATAAAAACATCTAAAGAATATGATAAATGAAAGCTTTCGGAACACTACGCTCAGTTCTATGAAAATATATCAAAGCCATATAGCCGCTTTCGTTTTCTTGCTTTTTTTTCCCTTTCTTTCTTTTTTAATTATTAATATCATTATAGAAGAAAATTCTGTCTCAAATTTTTAGATTAGATGATGGAAAGAAGCCATATTTCCATTCCATTTGCAAATTTCATTGTACTTGGGCAAAAAAACGAAAAGCGACTTTTAATAATAAGGAGCGTAATACATGAGCATCGATTTGAGTTGCAGCTTAAAGAAATCAGTTTTTGATAATTAATATAATTCCTTTCTGACTTTTTACATGAATAATAGTGTGCATGGCATAGAAGAATTAATGCACTTCACCAATGCTAATATTAATGGAACTGTCGACCATACGGATACTCTTTGCATATCATATATTATACTTGATTCAGTTGCTAACTGCTATTTTAAAATAATAGTGATGCTTAGCCATATGCAGCGTTTTTTTTTTTTTTTTTGGTTAAAGACTCCATGAAGATACAGCCTAACATTCAATAAGAGATAAGCAATATTGTTATTAAATTACATTAGTATGAACTGACATAGACAGGGATCTATTTAATTACAGAAGTAATATTGTTTTTTTGGGGGGGGGAAATACATTTTTTTCCGAATTCACATATATATGTTAGATTTCAACTGCACATTATGCTTTCAATTATAATGTGTTTCTCTGTGACTATTTAATATAATTGTAGCTTATTACTACATTGTCCCACAATTTGATAGTGGTGCATATTCTGCTGGGTTGAGGATGAGCTGTTATTTGTTCGACAAAGTACATGTGTGTATGTATGTGTTTGTATGTGTTTAAGAGAGAGATGTAACGTATATGTTTAGATTACTAAACCATTATATAGAATAGTATGCGGAATAAAAGTCACACAATAGTAAATATAAAATTATTACCGAAAATGTACTGAGTATTTTAAGCTTTATAAATCAATACCCGTGTTTTGGTAAGCTAATTAACAAGATACTGTTTCGGGAACAGCAAAATAGACAATGCTGTTTTATATCATCAAACATTGAGGTTCTTGATATTTAGCGATAATATGTTATGTTGTTGGTTGGTTTATACCCCTTTACGTAATATGCTGAATATTTAATGCCATGGGAGTATTTTCTGTAAAGCCATCGTCTCAGTGCACTCAATTAAAAGATCAAACCTGACAAAAATTAAATAACGGACAAAGTCCTGTAGTTTAGAAAATGGGCCTACTTGCCTAAGTGAAGCTATGTACAACCTCATTAAATATAAACATGTATATTTATTTACAAATTACCAACAAACAGATAATTTCAATCTTTTACTGAATGCCTATATTACATTCGTTTAGATGGATTCGCAGCTAATATTCATTAAGAAATCGTATTTAGTTCTTTACTTACATTTATAAATTAAGACGAAAAACTTTATAGTGATAGATGTTCATTTTACACGCCCTCCTTTAATTAATTCAATGCAGAGAATATTATGAGAGCAGTTTCTAATCTTCGGTAAATGAAAAATATAATAAACAACTCTACTACAATGGTGTCTTAGTATAAGCTGTGGTCAATTAAACCATAAAGGATATATAAATTAACACCGGAATAAAAAACATGCCGAATATATTCTTCCATAATACATGAAATGTATCTTTTAATATATAATGCACGCTTCTAATATTTATACATACACAATTTCCTGACTCAAATAGATACAGTTATATTTTTAACATCAATTTCTCTTGTGTTATCTAGTTGCTTACACCATATAGATAACAAATGTACAACTTTAAATAGATAAACTGAAAGACTACTACACCGATATCCATTAAACGTATAAAAACGTAAATAATAGTTTCTTAACGAAAATGCATGTTCAAGGTGGTGCTGTATAGAATGAATATGGAGTGTTTTGTGGCATGAAAATTAGATATATCTTCCTTACCGAAAAGTTACTCAATACATATTAGTATTGGTGTTTATATTTTAATATTTTATTCATTGGACTGCGGCTATGCTGGGCCACAGCCTTCAATGGTTATAATTCAACAAACCTACCTGATTTTGAAATGACGTGGTGTATAATCACAGATGCAAGACACATACACATATGCACAAATATACATACACGCACACAGACATACAAACACACGCACATAATCAATATGTATATGCCTCGTTATATATATACGTATTTGTATATATTCGCTAGGCTTTCATTAAATTTTAGTATACCAAATTCACTTACACATGATTGCTCATCTTGGGGCTATAGTAGAAGATATTTTCTCCGTGTGATCGATTGTGTGACTGGATCTGGAATGACGTGGATTCAAAGCAAGATTCTTGAACGCTGCTTGCTTCAAAGTTGTGAAGAAAATATTTAAAAACATTGCCAATTACGGTGTAGGCTGAACTGAAAATAACAATGACAAAAACCACTCGTACTAAACTGGAAATTAAAGACAAAGGAAAAATGGATGTTAGTAGAAATAGAAATTTTATTTTATTTTCTGCAATTGAGGCAATGGTCTCCGGAAAATACATTTAACAAGAAACTTTCACTTTCCGAATGTACACAAAAGTTACGATAATATGAGCATATTTCTTTCCTAAATTCTTACATTTAAAAATCAGTTCCACGTATGACTCCCAGTCTCTTGAAGAACATCGTGAAGAATGACACATGGAAGTAGCCTGGCACTCTACGCTTTGAAATCATTGTCAATCTCTCAATGAATTTTGTTGATTACTATTTTACTTTTCGTATCTTATTTCACATTCGAAATACTTTAAATAATATAATGCAATATAAATAGTATCGACGGATATCTATGCCGTATTTCTTACTGAAATGAATGGAATTGGAAATCCCTGAATGTACAAACGAAAATTGATATATACTGGAAATATAGAAATGAGATATAATTGCCAAATACAATTTTAATCCAAGGATTTATTTCTCATTCTTCTTTGAATATATGCTTTACTACGTCCACTGCATGCGTATTGTACATTCATTTTAATACACTCGAGTAAAGCATGTGAATATCTGCAGAAATATCTGAGCATTGCTAATTTGGTAACAGAAGCGTAATCACACTATCAATCACAAAAGATGCCAGGAATGCAGATTGTATATAACAATATGTTTCCAATAATTTTAAGTATGTGTCTAAGACGAAATACATTAATATAATAAATGGTGCAAAATTGGTTGCCTAACTGAACATATGTTCATCAAGATATTAAAGAGATGTTTTAGAGAGAGAACAAATGATATATTCTTTTATTTTAATGGTATACACTTTATAAACGCATGATTGAGTTGAAATGTCATATTGAAAATGTATCACGCATAGGATTACCAAAATATCTGAAACCACTTTTATGATCCCAGTAATCATAGAGAATGATTTGTCTCATATTCCTTTAGTTTTATGGATTATTCTCTCTTTATAGTCCTTTGGAACTATTTTATCCGTAATCATAAATAAGTTGCCAAATATTTAAACCTGATAGACGACAACTTTTTTACTGTCCGTCTGTTTAGGAACTTTAAACCGTAGATGTTACAACGTTTGATAGAATGATGTCAAAAATTACTGGTGTTCTCCAACTCAGTCATCCACTTAAATTTCAAAGACTTTTAACCTCGCGTCATAATGTAGATATGTCGTAGAAGCTGAAAATCATTTCTGATTATATATCTCCATAACTGTAAACTCAATAAAAATCCACCAACTCAAACAGCGATCTCTCTATCGTTTACTTAGAAATAACAGGGATATAGAATCATTCTGCATATCATATTTGTCTAATAACACATGTTTTACTAATTGCTGGTAAGGGCACCAGTATATTATGATTTTGTAATCATGATATAGGAGCAATTATATTAAGATTATCAGTCAATATCGCCTCCTTGATTTGTGCTAACAGTACTACGTTTGTTTTTTTTTAAGTTTATTTGTACAAATTTTGTATGCAATTCAATGACAGCACTGAATGTTACATCATACACGAGAACCTCTATTTAAACAATGCTACGAGAGATAGAAAAATAAGTAACAGGTGTATATGTAGATGGCAGGAACTATTGATCGTCCTTCAGCACCAAATCTAACCCATTAACTATCCACGAACACGTTACTTTTACTTCAATAGCCACAAATCTTAGTGGTCTAAAACTATTATATAGACCAATTTTTTATATTAAACACACTCCAAACACCTGGTTCGAAATTATTAAAAACGATGCACTGCTAGCACATAACAAACACAGTGTTGACTTATGAATTTTTAATATACTCCTTAATATGGTATATTTCCCAACCAGAAATTAATATGTACTTACCAGTTGCCAGGAATATGTTTAATACGTAATTGGTCTATCTAAAAGTGTTGCACAGATAAACTTCATGGCTATTACAGCAATATATTCATAGACAATTCATGGGTTGGAAGAAGGAGTGATTGCTCTGACGATGAACATATGTAGCCATTACCTATTTTTCTGTCTTCGATCGCATTACTTTCAAAGACGTACTCCTATACGAAACGTGGGAACATTCAGTGCCGAAACTAATATCTATAGACAAACTGTAGAGATAAACTTATAATAACACAAGATACGAATAAGTTAGTGGTGAAACGTTTTCAATATTAAACAACTATTTTATCCTCCTTGGATGCAGTAATGAAATGTGGTTTGGAAAAGAAAAGAATGGAAAAATGATTATCTAAAGCCAAATTAATACATTCCATCTTTTCTCTTATATCTTTGCCATTTCATTTACTTTCAATTACCTTGAAAGTACACGATGTCACTGCAATGTAGTTAAATGCAAAGAACGAGATACTATGTCAGTGGAGATATCTAAACAAAACAGCTGGTAGTGGTAGCCTCATATTCTTTTAACACCAAAAATGATACCTCCTAATAAATAGTATAAAGTATAGGAGACATATGCACGAAATAATGGTGCGAACTACATAGAGAACGACTAATTTGTAATGTCAAACATACAATTATATCAGATCAGTTTTGACTAGTTATCGAAAGCACCGCGACAATGCTTGAATCGCAGCAACAATTGTATTGATCTTCCAATTATTCTCATAATTTTGCTACTATTTTATGTGACAGCTACATACATTCAACTGCGAAATCATTAGCTGTCTTCAAGCTACGCTGTAGTTTGATGTTAATTTTTGAGCGCCATCAATCACACATCAAAATCTTTAATTTGGCGCAAGCTAGGAAAATCCTATAAAACCAGAAAGTATTATCACGGTTTTGTAGCAACGAAGTAGAACACCAAGTCACTATAATACACCTAGTTATTTTTTCCTATTTAAATGCCTGGCAAAAGAGCTATATATTGTACAGAAGAAGCTTTACTAACGAGAACGGTACTATCAAGTCAGTGAATCAAGTGAATAAACGATGCATTTTTCGCCATGAATTGCGAATAACAACAACAACAACAACAACAATAATAATGATGATAATAATAATGATGATAATACTGAAAATAATAATAATTCAAAACTATATATTTTACATAGGCGATGTTGAAATTATTGTTTGTTAAACACGTTAAATGCTCTTGAATCACTGTGTAATGGCTGTCAATTAACAAAAACTGTGCACAAATTTTCTCTTTGTTATTTCATCCGTAAGTTTGTGAAATAATTGTAGTGACTCTGTAATAGATGTGGCTTCATCTTGTCACATGACGAAATCTCTCTGGTACTTGTAGGATATATACTTCAAGACCATCAACGCTAGATATTGCTGCATATCAGTTCCAAAGTATGAATTATATTTAGGGAGGAAATAGGTTAGAGAGCAAATGGGACATGCATAATTTTCAATTTAATACAGATATTATATTGAAATTGTTTATCATTTATAGGCAAACCGCTTTATATCCGGGCACATATACTCATTCGAAGCATGGGTCCTGTCACAGAAATAGACATGGTAAGTAGCTGAACATTTCTTTCCCTTAAAATTGCCGTAATTTTTTTATGCATGTTACAGGAGTGAACGATCTGTCATACAATATTGGACTTCAGTCAAAATGCTTCCATGTCCATATCTTGATAGTCCTATTAAATGCAGCTGGGTAGGGGATTGTTATCTCTTTAATAGCTAAAATCAGATACCTTCATTAGAAAATTATGTACATAGTGTAAAAGTATATATTGTTACTATAGCAATATAAAAAATAATATGGTTTGTATACAATAACTAATTTAATTTTCTCGCATGTCTTGGTGCTTATACAGAGTAATGAAAGCAATATAAATTTTCAATAGAGAATATCTATTACATTAGAATATAATAATATACGGCAAATTTCCAATTGGTATAACTCTTCTCATAACTACTCGCTTACTCTCACTTCTCCACATTTTCCTCTTCTCTATTTTTTCTATGTTTTTTTTTCTCTTTTAGTACTCTGAATAGCATTCATTTACACATTGACTACCGCTAAGCCTTGTCTGTGCATTCATCCTTCATCGCTTGTATTGACATTCATTCTATCTCTTTTCTATACTCCCTCCCTCTACCTCTATATGAAACACAGCGTGAGTGGAGGCGTCAACGAAGGATTGATTTATATCGGTTGTGTGGTTACGAAACTCGCTTTGCAAACTTAGTTTCGGTTTCTGTCCTATACCGTAGCATTGATTTTGATACCATCTGATACTGTCCCGAAGGACACCAAAATGATCGGCACTGCTTTCACCTTCTTTATTTTCCATAGGCTGACTATTTTGTACTTAAGTGGGTGACATATATTTATTTGTTCGTCTTTCTTCTTGACTATTCGCAGTGCAAATATGGTCCTAAACATCAATATCATAGCAAATGTGGTACACGTTTTCCAACACGAGTATTACCCACTTATTCGCTAGCTCCTGATTTGTTATGCTTAGGAAATCCCACAGGATTTTGAAGGTCTTCAACTCTGCCACCCTCTGCGGTTTGTGCTCATACCACGTTAGATTCCACATTTTACATAGTGCCCAATGCAACTGGTACATCACCGTGTCGTCACAACTTATACTGGTTTTAGGCAACTCTGTTACACATGCGGCACAGTGGAGACATTATATTATTTCTAAGGTTGACCTTCCAGTTTGTGTCCAAACTTTGGTCGTGCGCATCCAACAAATCATCAGGTTAAGTGAAATATTGTGGAGAGAAAGATTCTCAAATACAGTTAGTTCTTCGGAGGTCGTGTGGGGAAAAAAACTTGTACAGGGTGATGTATTCCGTCCCCGAGGATGAATTCCGATGAAGTGACCGGGCCTAGAACCATAAAGGTGCTTGAGTGATTAAAAAATATTGAGATGGTTTCCGCTTACTGAACTTGGTTATTTCATAGAAACGCCCACCAGCAGCCAGTCACACACACTATGCCTGAGACAGGCAACTATTCAATCAAATTTTCTCAAATGTTCGACACCGCCAAGCGCAAGTGAAATGCTCCACAGCTGGACAGAATGTACTGTAAAAATAAAAACACAATACTTCCTAGCTCACAAAAACTGCAAATTCGCCTACCCTGATGGCATCCTCTGTTTCTTAGACGGAGCTACGAGCTGCACGTCTTTCTTCATTGGTAACCGGAAGTAGACTGCTAACACAAAATTGGTAAACCCGGATGACCTCCACTCAACTACAAGTACAACTAATGAACAATATAAATGATCCCTTTGCAGTTTAACCCATCAGTATTCCGTTTATTAGTCTTCTTTAGTTTCTGCACCTTATTTGTCACCAATCATCTTTCTACGTACTACAACTTTGATCATAAAAATACAGCATATTAACATTTATATTTCAATTGTAAATCGATGGTTACGATTTTCAATGTCTTATTCATTCTTTTTATATTTTCAATCTAAAAGAAACAGTAATATAATACAAAATCAGTACAATTTATTTTCCACTCCACTTCCATTAATATCAAATATTTTTCCCCTGTGTCTCCATTTATCATTCTTGACGTGATAGGATTAAAAAGTCAAGCAGAAATTAGACGGCATCTTTCCAAACATTTCTGAAAGGATCATGTAATACGTCGAGAAATGATTCCTTAATTGAAATAGTTTTAAGAATATATATTTCTCTTTTTTAAAAAAAAATGTAGAAAAATTGCTACAGATGAATGAAAGAAAAATATTCATTCCAATAAAGTGAAATTGGAAATCGGCAGAATAATCCTTTACAATCAAAATATCAGATTATAATGAGACTGCTTGCAGTGAAGTGCAGTGATATCTCGGTTAATAGCACATTCACATTACAAATGTTATTTTTTATGTACATGTTTCTCTACTTTTCTTTTGCTTTCGAAATAAATAGTAAGGAAATGTAACAAAAACAATCCAAACGAATACTTTACTTCAAACTCGCAGAGATTACGTCGAAAAAAAAGCAAACACACAGACATGCAAATACATGCACAGATATATGAAGAAGACCACACATACACATAAATATATATGTTGGGAAGAGGATGTGTGTGCTTGTGTGTTGCTGATTTCAGGTTAACTGAGATTTGAATTGGGTTTCAGTGAAGGGTTTGCTTTAGGGAGTGAAGAAATTTGTGGAGAGACTTAATAATTTAACAAAAAAATTATTAGAATGAAATGTAGTAGACAAGGTGGAAGAATGAGAAAATGAGGAAGGAGAATCAAGAAAAGCACAATGTATATATGTTTGTGAGTGTATATATATATATTAAGCACAACACAACGTGCATCAGAAGACTCAGAACTAAGTCTTCTGACCAAGAGATTTATTGTTTTCCAAGAAAAGAATCCTCCATGCCTTCTTTAATCAATATCACAAACCAGTTGTTTATAAAGCACTCACAAATAACGCTAGTACAGTAGTAGTTACTGTAATTTGCACATTTGAGCTGTTGACGTTCCGTCATTAATTAATATCTGCATGTAAATGTCAGAGCAGGCAGAATTGTGAGTTCGCCGAGCACAATTCTTCGCGGCATCTCATTAAACTACACGTTCTGAATTTAAAATCCACCGAGGTCAGCTTTGTCTTTCATCCTTTCGATTTCGATAATTTAAGTACAAGTTGAACACTGTGGCTGAAGTAAGGGAATTATCCCGCCCCCGCCGAACTTGCTGGTCTCGTACCAAAATTTGAAACCAAATGCGGCAAGTTGGCAGAATCGCTAGCACACCGAGTGAATGATTAACGGTATTTCATTCATCTTCATGGTCTGGGTTCAAATTCTGCCTAGGTCGATTTTGTTTTTCATACTATCGGGTCGATGAAATATTTACCGGTTGAGAACTGGGGTGGATGTAATTAATGTGCCTTCTCCCCGGAAATTGCCGGCCTTGAGCCAAATTTTAAATGTTTAATTAATATCTACATTATTCACATTACACATTACACATTACAGACAGATACATATTCACGCGTAAACGCGGCTGCCTTATGTACTAATATTACACAGGAAATTACCTGGGTATTATCGGATTAGCTTCTATGTAAGATTTGGTGTATTCTAGGACAATATTTTCCCTTTATCATTATCAGTATTTCTCTCACAGTTCTCTCTCTCACTTGCTCTCTCTGACCTTTTTCTCCTCTGCTCTCTCTCTCTCTTTCTCTCTCTTGCTCTATCTCTCTGTCTTTCTCTGTCTATCTGTCTTTCTCTCTCTCTCTATCTCTCTCCGTATATATA
>JAOPJW010000002.1:6303121-6318193 GCA_027122535.1 Octopus maya | reverse complement strand
TATTATTATCATCATCATCATCATTATCATTAAGGCAGCAAGCTGGCAGAATCGTCAGCACGGCAGTCGATATGCTTAGCGGCATTTCATCCAACTTCACGACCTGTGCTCAAATTCCGACGAGGACGATTTTGCATTTCAGTCTTTCAGCGGCTATATAATATATACCATATAAGCACTGGGGTCGATTTTAATCGACTAGCGTCCTTCTTCAAAATTTCAGCCCATGTACCAATATTAGAAATGATTATTATGGTTGTTGTTCGGATACACAAATATAGGGTGTGCCAAAATCATGCACCAAACTATATGACTTTTCATTTATATTACGATATTATCGTTGCTATCCATTTTGTTCATCATGGACTAGTACATGTTTATTCATCATTATTTTATTTCTTTTATTCAGTTTTACAAACGCATGTCTTTGATTATTCCGGAGCGTTTCAACTTATTTTGTGAGAAACGGTTGACCCACCCTATATAATTAAAAGACACATTAATTTTTGAAGGATCATTTTAAGAAAATGGGTAAATATCGTAGATTTGATCTATTTCGTATTAAAATTTAATTTTCATGTCGAATGATTATCAGAAATATCAGTAATTTATTAGAAACTCAATGTACCGTCCCGAATTCACAATAAAAAGAAGAGTTACTATACTTAAACATTTCCGAAATGACTCTAAGCAAAAATTAAAAACACGTTTAGCAAATGCTACAACACAGGAAGTATCTGATTTATAGACAACGGCAGAGTTAATTCTATGCTAAGAGCATATGCTTTTCTCAATAGCATTAAAGGATGTCTGTAATAAATGTTTCCAAGCAGGAATTGAAACTTAAGCTGAGAGGGATACGAACATAAATAGGCATCATTAAATGCCGTACGTATTTTGTCCGACGCTCTAACGAATCTGATAATCTTATACCACAATTATACTGTGAAGTTCAGACAGGGAATAAAACGTAATATTGCTAAAACATCTATTATACCGAGTTAATACTCCATTACGAAATTACTTGACTTGCTACATGAGTGGAGAGTGAATTCCAAAAGTATGTAATGTTATTTTGTAAGCTACAAATTACTACCTAACATGAAAGACATTATTTCTATATCATAATATCTTTGCTGAAGAATAACGGTTAACTTCGTTCTGATTAGTATTTCAGAATTCCAGTTGGAAAAAAGGTTCTATGGATGTTTGCTAAATTATTAGTTACCCTGCTGGAAACAGCAATTTTTCCTTTTATGATACGAAATGCTGTCTAGAATAAACGTAGCGAGAAATATATAAATATACAATCTATATGGGAACATTAGGGCTTCAGTGAGGTTTGCAAGTTTTGTTAATTTGTTAGTTATAGATTTCTTTTTTCCTATGAAATCTTCAAAGGAACTATAAATATCTTCCTTCTATACTGAATAAAGATTACTTTTGTGGGTTTTGCATAATACATGAGTAGATCTAAATTTTTATTTCTAAAACCAAGATCGCAAGATGTTGAATATTAAATAGAGCAAGAAATTGCAATGAAATTTATGACTAACAATTATTATAAATACTAAAGGACCACCGAATTAATTTACTTAATGACATAAGAAGCAGTAGGCAACGCAAAAGTTTTGCCTTTGGAACTTGTTGTTTATAAGAAGTTGTTATAATTCAGAGATTTCCGAGGTGACTTCAAGCAAAAATTCAAAATCTGTTTAGTAAATACGGCAACACAGGATGTCCTATTTTTTGATAATAGTAACTTTTATTTTATACTAAAAACATATGCTTTTCTCAAACCATGATTGAAATAAATTATTTCGAGGAATCGAAAGTTGGTGCATATAACGGCCATTTTTATACAAAGTGAATTGGAAAATAAAATTTTGTTGTCTTTCATGTATATTATGATATTTGTGTCTACATGTAGGGTTGTAATTGAAAATATAGCTGATATATTATATTACAGTAATATATTTCTACTTTTTCCTGAAGGATACTCACTATTATAAAAATTCTGTAAAAATATATAATCAAAGTGCACTACATGTATTCCAAAAAATATTCCTATAGAACAGCCAATTATTCTTATGACACAGTTTCCAAGGATGTAGTACTTTCATAAAATCTTTTGCACTTCTGAAAACAGAGAAATATACTTTTTACTTACATTAATATGAATTCTTTTAAAGTTCTTGTATGTGATCGACCTTTTCCTTGCTTTCTCTGCTATGGATTCTCTGTAGTCAGGGTTGAAAAAGAAATACAAAGTTAACGACAGATTGCTTCTCTCTGGAGAAATTCAGTGAAAGCATATGCTTGAAAGCTTTCTCTCACATCCATACATTTACTTTCCTTTGCCAATTGCTTTAATTGCGTTAGTTTTCTATGGAAATAATCATCCAAATATTATTAAATAATCCTATTTTATCAATCATAGTATTACTACTCCCTTTTCACAGAATATCGTATATTTTCCATACGTACTATCTGACTGACAGCATATATGTAGTCATGCAAAATAGATGGTGGATTCTGTATCTCATCTCCCTCATTATAAACACAAGCTTACTGTATTCAGAATGTTTGCTTCAGACGAAAGTATTTCAATATGACAAAGATAGGAATTTCTCTTTTTCATTTTATGGATTTTGAAAATTTGATATAAATATAAATAAAGATTAAAAATAAAATACCCAAGTTGATATCCACAATATGTTGAAATATGATCGTTGTTAATCTGCTGTATTATTCCTGATTTTCTGTTTTAGTTAAATGTAAGCCATCACCTGGAGATTCAGTTGACAGACTTGCAAGCCTAGATATTAATTAATGTAATTCTTGCTTACACTTTGTTTCTACTGCTAATTACTTGCTTTTCATATCTATAGTTTCAGGTATATTGGTTCATAATATAATATTAGTTGATTATATAATATAACGTTATTTTATGCCACGCCTTCAATGCACATATATTTGTATTTATTGAATTAGATAATGTGCATGATCAAATAGCTAATAACATCGCGAAAGTATCAATATTCATTTCTACACGTTCTTCGGGAACGTGCTCTGTACATTACATCTGAAACAAAATACATTTTAGGTGGCCATATACTGTTACAGAATTACATTATCTACTGAGAAAATAATTATGACACAAGATTTAGTGTGACAATTTTCTTTACGCAGACACAAGAAGGAAGAAACGGCAGAGAAAGAGGTTTTGAAGGAAGACAGACGGAAGGAAAATTAAATGGTGGTCGAAAAAGAACTTCAAAAGGAGCTCGAAGAAGAGTTGCAGAAGGAGGAGACAGCAGCAAACACATTGATTGTATCAGCAGAGTAGGCGGATTCAGGAGAACGATTATACGAGGGTGAAATGGAAAGATTATTCAGAGTGGAGAGAGAAAAGGTACCAGCAGTGGAGCAGGAAAAGGGAAAGCAAGTAAGAAAGCCCCAAAAACATCGATGGAATTTTGTGACATATGTGAAAAACAAAGAAACAGAACGGAAAATAATGAAATTTCAGTCTATCATAAGGGTGAAGCTGCTCACAGACGTGTATTCGGAGAATGGGAAGGCCACTATGGTCGACAGGGAGAAATAAAACAGGCAGAGAGATATGTGTGAAGGGGGAATTTCATCCCCCGGGAGTAGCGGTGGAATTCGACAAATTGCCAGTAGTAGAATTGAAGGGTCTCGAACTTTTTATGAAATATTGAAAAAAGAAAAAGTAAGTAAAATTGTTTATTGGAAAAAAAAGTTAAATTGTTTTATCTAAAATAAAGAGACAGGAAACATGATAAGGAAATTGAATGATTGTAAACAGTATATTAAACGTTCAAATGGTACTGCATGAGGAGTGGGGCCCATTCAGTCATTTCATTTTCATTATATAACATCTTCATTTCCATTCGTTTTATGTTTTTGTCCCCATTGTGATGTTTTGTCTGTACTTGTAGTTCCCCTCTGTGTTATGTCCGCAGTGCCAAATAAGGAAAAGAGTTCAAGCTAGTTCCATGTAACATCCGGCTCCTAGTTTGCTATTTTGTTTGAAGGATTCTGCCCAGAATTGTGAACTGTTGAAATTGTTCGTTTAATTTGTTGCTGTTTGTTGAGAACAAGAAGAACAGAAGAACGAAGCTGAGATCCAGAGCGAGCCCCAGAGCACAGCGTTGGTAACGGAAAGGACCCAGGAAGCGACAGATTCAAAACGATCATACGAAGAAGATTCTGAAGAGGACTACATTCAAGTAACAAGGAAAAGAGAACGGAACAACACACCACCAAAAAGCACACAACAATGCAAAAAAAAAAAAAAGAAAAAAGAAAAGTTACACTCACCAGACAAACGAAATGCGGACATGCCTAGAGAACAACGCACCCACACAGTGCACGTCACTGCTATCTTCCCCTCAAAAAGAAAAAAAAAAAACTGCCCAAAATCTCCTACCAAGCATTCACATGCAGACGCTGTTGTTGGCACTCCGTCGATTACGGCGTCGAGAGTTCCAGTTGATCCGATCAACGGAACAGCCTGCTCGTGAAATTAACGTGCAAGTGGCTGAGCACTCCACAGACACGTGTACCTTTAGTTCTCGGGGATATTCAGTGTGACACAGTGTGACAAGGCCGACACTTTAAATTACAGGCACAACAGAAACAGGTTAGCTTAATTACGTCTAATTAATTACCTTGGAAGAAGGACCTCCACAAGTAAAATAGAGAGTATCCCTTCAGAACTCTCCGATTCATGGCTGATAGCAGCCTTATTGTTCAATTAAAAAGATGAGGCCCGTCTCATTTCAACTTCCAGAACCCAACTTCAAAACTGGCATGGTCATGGCCTAGAATTTTCAACCCTGGCCATCCAAAAAAGACCTGGAAGAAATTGCAGAGTATATTATACTGTCGGATGAGACAAAAGTAATGGTTATCGTAGAAGGTAGAAGCCCGAGGTGTTTCGGGTGTGGACAGAAGGGCCACATAAAAGCTAAGTGCCCACGGGTCATGCAACTGGAGGCAAACCCTCCATCAGCCAAAACAGTACAAATGGAAGAACCAACTGGCATCGAAAAAGATAAATCTACCAACGTACCATTGACGAACAAGCTCAACCCAGCAAAAGAAAACACCCCCAAAGAAAAGAAGTCGTCTAAAACTACAACAAAGAAGCCTCCCATAAGGGGAAAGTCCTATAAGAGACACCCAAGTAGATTCAACGCCGGCTGAAAGCAGCGACGAATGGACAGAAGTAAAGAGAAAAAAGAAGAAAAAAAAAAGACACCCTTCCGCGCGCTCATATAAATGTTCAAATATCAGTAAACACAGTGCACACACACACAGCCTTGAAACACTAAACATAGACAATGAAAAACTCGCATATTCCACTCACAAGACTCCAACAGTTTGTTTGCTGGACAGATATAATCCATCCACACAGGAGATATCACCTCCATCATCACTCGAAAAAACCAACCCAGGTACACAAATTCATATATAAGACCCTCGCCATCTGAACACAAGAACGAACTATAAAGACAAATTAAAAAGTAACTTAAAATAAGTGTTACAAATCCTTCAAAAATAAGTATAAATGCGAACGGTATGTTTGAGGTATTAAATGTAATGGACGGTAAATTTTGTGGAGAGTATGAAAGGTTTTTCTTATTTGAAGTTTTGCACGAATTTGTTAGAACGTTGTTCCAAGCTTAACTTTTACACCTTTCATTTGTATTTTACCACGGGAAAAACTGTAATCTGGATAAAGTTCAGTGAGGATGCGTGGTTGGTAGGGTCCCCCGTAACTATCACTCCAGTTTCCCCTCTTTTTTCATCTTCCATTTTCACATTCGTATGTGCGTGTGCTGTCTCACCTTTATTGGACCCTAAGTGGTTAATCAAAAATAAAGTTCATGCTAGTTCCACAGTTCGTGTGTTGATAGCTCAAAATTAGAGTTCAAAGTTTACAGAACGAGTTAGCTTGTTGGATTGTTGGTTCGTAAAAGATTGTTTCTACGTTCCGTGTGGTTACTGCTGTTTGTTTCGATTATATTGTTATTATACTGTTGCAGTGTATTCATTTATTCATAAGGATATATCACCTAGAGAAAAAGGAAACAATATCTACATCTGAATTTTCCTATCTACAAAAATAATCGAAATTATGACAAGTTGTTTGGATAAAATGCTTCCTCGATTCTTATTTTCAAGCCGTCCATCGATGACCATATTATTTAATATATCCTTTCTCTTATAATGTTGTGTATAACTTAGTTACTGTTTCTACTAAGTTAAGTTGAGGATAACTTAGTTACTGTTTCTACTATGTTAAGTGACCACGAAGGACGCTCCGACATTAATTGGAAAACACATAGGTAAGACTAAATAAATATTTAATCCATGGATGTACTTGTCTGTTGTGATGTATTGCCAAGCTCAAAACATTAACCTAAAGAATTTGTATAACATTCCACATTAACATTATCCTTAGATTAGGGGCTCCAGTGATTCATATTTAAGTGAAAATATTTGTAAACTATATAGCAACTGAGAACCGGATATTTTAATGATTTTAATCTTGCTAGAATGCTGAAATATGAGCCGAATTTAAAGTGCAGGCAAACATCTTGATACATAAATGTTTAAGAAAAATAATGACTCAACATCCAGAAGCTTTTAATTTGCGAACACTTTCTCCTATCTTCTAAAGTTATCTGCAGTATAATATGATAGTCTTTAAAAACTAAGAAAATTATGGATGTGAAACATTCACATGATTAAAACTTATTTTTTTTTAAAGAAATCCATTAATGCCAAAATCTAGTCATAATTTGCTGTGAACATTTTGAAAGGTTTCTGAAATTACCCGCTTGATTTCATAACACTTTCTCCCTAATTTAATGTATCTCTCTTTCAAAAGTTATTTGAAATAGAGATATATTAAATTAGGTAAACTCCTGCAACATCAAGCGGATATACTATTCCAAAAGAAATTTGAAACCGTCAGTTAACAATCATTCGAGGTGATTCACTTGTTTAAAAATAAGCTAGAATTGTAGAGTATTATGGAAGTCAAACTTTTAACTGGATTTCAATTATTTCATTAGCTTCAGAACATCACTAATTATCCATGGAGACAGGAGGAATCCTGTTATTTACACCACCTGCAAATATTAACACAATTCTACCAAAAACGGAGAAATCTCACCTAGGTAGCTTTTGTAGTAATAAACATCAAGGCTTTTATCCAAGCAAGGTAGAGATATCAAACCTTCAAAGTGATTTTGAACTCTGTAGTCGAAGTTAACAACGCACTATATATTTTGATCAGTAGGCCATCTGAAACTGAATTTTAGAAAGATATTCATAATTCAAGGCGGGAATAACGTAAACGCAAAAATAGGGAACGTGATAAAATGCAGCCTAGAAATCAGTCTCATTTGCACTAAATGGATGTACTGACAGGAAATATCCGCTTCGCAGAATAATACTTGAGCTTTCAAATAAAAGGAATTGGACTAAATGCTACAAGACGTAAAGTTCTTTCTGCTTCTATGAATTCCATTTTGCATCCTTTAATATCATTTTGGTGTAATAATGGTTGAAATACAACTTGAAATCAATTTCCCGAAATGCTTGTCATCCATTTCTTTAGCTAATATAAAGAAAAAAATATGTTACTAGAAGGCATTATATTATAATCTATTCTGTAAAATAGTTTTCTTCGTAACTGAAACACAGGACCATTTGTGTTATTGTTTTCTAGTTTTAAAATATGGTTCTAATTGTTTTCAAATTTGCTAAGCCGTTTTAGCTTTGTACGCTAATTATGGAAATGAATATAATTTTTGCCATAAATTAATAAATAAAGAACTAAGAGCTTTTAAACTTCAGATATTTTGGGTAATTTTAGCCAATCGAAAGCCGCAGACATATTGTGTGTTTCCATAGTAACAAGCGAAACTGTAGTCTACTGCCCAAACCACCATTACCACCACATGTACTTTTAGCTTATGTAATTTCTTTGACAAGTCAGAACCTAACTCTAACCCTAAACTTAACCCTAATCTTAAAACCTGAATCAAACCCCGATCTAGTCCCAAACATTCAGTTTGTTTTTGTTATTTTTCGTAAAAACCTCGTGGAAGAATTGTTTCCTTTTTTAATTTTTTACATACCTGTTCGGCCGTTTCATATGACCGTTCATTTATTAAAGCTACATACGACTTTCATCCTCGTAAAGTTTTGCTTCCATTGTGTTAATTAAATCTTCATCGTCAGAATGTTTTTGTTTTAATTTTGTGATAGACAGCTAACACGCAGAAAATGCAAGCTTCTAAATCCTGTCTTCGGATTTGACAAAACTTATTACCCCCGCCAAAGCAAAGGTATTGTTTCCAGCCGTGTTCGTTTGTTTGTTTGTCCGTGAACAAGATATCTCAAGAACCACTGGATGGATTCGGATGAAACTTTCAGGGATGTTTGGCCTTGTAACTGGCACGAAATGTTTAGATTTTGGGATCGATCCGGCATCGGACAAGGATACTGGATTGCTTTTCCTGTGTTTTTTTACTCTTTTGTTTCAGTCATTTGACAGCGGTCATGCTGGAGCATCGCCTTTATTCGAACTAATCGACCCCAGGATTTATTCTTTGTAAGCCTAGTACTTATTCTATTGGTCACTTTTGCCGAACTGCTAAGTTACGGGGACATAAATACACCAGTATCGGTTAACATGCGATTGTGAGGGGAGAGGGACAAACATAAATGCACAAACACACACACACGCACACATATACGAGGGTGAGTAAAAAAATAATGCCATTTTATCTACGACAGGTATAATTACCAACACAGGAATATGTATCATACATCAAAATGAAACTGGTCTTCTGAAGATCACATCCCTACCCCTCAACATAGTTACCGTTTCTCTCAAGAGCAATGTTCCACCTTCAAATAAGAGCATGTATTCCTGCCTCGTAAAGTTCTGTTGACTGTTCTTTGAGCCACTTCTTCACTACAGTTTTCACTTCCTCGTCACTGGAGTAATGTTGCCTCTCGAACCTTCTTTGATGGGGCCGAAGCGATGATAGTCTGAAGGCGCTAATTCTGGTGAGTATTGGCAGGATTCACAGAAGTGGATGGAGGCCCAGAACGGGGTTTATCGGCTACACTCACAGTTCCCACCTTTTCATCTATTGTCTTCAAAGACATTTTGTAATCGTCGGTGAATGTTCACAGGAGTTTCCTCCTCAGCAACAAGAAATTCAATCACTGCTCTTTGTTTTTGACGTAACTCTAGGGCAGCCATTTTGAATTTTCTTTACCAGTCTAAAACCCGAAAAGTAAGAAACAAAATATTTCAGAACGTAAATAATATAATCATTTATAATTGGGAAAATCTTCAGTTATTTTTATCAAAAACATCACGTGAAATAAAGAAAATGGCATTACGTTTTGACTCACCCAAGTATGTTATTTCAGTTTCCGTCTACCAAATCCGTTCACAAGGCTTTGGTCCACCCGAGGCTTATAGTAGAAAACACTTGCCCAACGTGCCACGCAGTGGGACTGCACCTCGAACCATGTGCTTGGTAAGCAAGCTACTTACCACACATTTTGAGAGCGGTCGCGTTCGTTTTAGTATTCTCGTTAGTGAGAACAGTCGAGTTTATTTCAGATATACTCATTTTAAAAATCATTTCCGGCTAATCGTTGGAGTTGCCTTGGCGGAGGTTTGGGCATGCGGTCTGAGTTGTTTTTTGTCGTGTTAGACGTACGTGAGTGTTAAATATTTGTTTGATTGATTGTTACTGTCATTGTGAATTGTTGTTTTTTTCCCATTGTGGGAAAAATGGGGAAAACGCCAGCAGGTCGCCACAGTTATGTGGCTGCAACTGGAAAAGGGATAGACGCGGAAACGCTGGAAGTACGTGAAATAAAGGTTGAACAACGAAAAATGAAGGAATGCAAGAAGCTGCTGGAAAGAGACAGAAATACACTGAAATTAACGCTAAGTGTGGAACTTACAACTAACGTAATGAAAAAAAAACGGTAAAATATCAGACGATGAAGATAGCAACAAGAAAAATAGAAATAGCGACAATAGAGGCTATTGAAGAATGTCTACAGAACATAACAAGTCTAACGACATTTATAACAAGAAGGGGAAAGTACTCTACTGTAGAGGCACGTTTTGCATCAGAAGTGGAAGCATGTAAGCACTCCACAGTGGCAATAAGATCGGAAGAATGGATACTTTGCCATCGTACTGTGGCAAACCTGTGGCCAAGGTGCGAGTTGGCAAAGTGCCACCAGAGCTAAAAGAAACATAGCTGATGTCAGTCATAATGTATGACATGAATGAGGAGGTCAAGATACTGAAGGCCACAAGAACCGAAAGAGTTAACTACTGGGGATATGGAATAGAGTTAACCGTTCAAGCAACTGTGGAAGACCTAAACAGAATTGTCGAAGAGACAGTGCTGCCCGATGACGTAAGATTGAGAGTGGTAGTGGAGTGAAGGCCGCTCATATATGTTATACATGTGAGAAAAGTGTCACATGAAGGCGAGGTGCCCCCAGAGATAAACAACAGATAGAGCAGACGGTGAGTCAGGAGACCACGGACCAGGTGGTACAGGTCGAGATAAAGGAGAAAGCAAAAAGGGAGGGGTTTACGGTGTTTAAAAAAGGAGGGGTTCACGGTGTTTAAAAAAGGGGAAGTGAGCCCTCCGTCAGAGCAGCAGAACAAGAAGAAAGAAGAGATTGAAAAGGAGCAGACCAGAAGGAAAGGAGACGACATGGTGGAGGATAAAGTAAGTGAGAAGGAACTTGAAGTGTTCAAGCAGGAGTTGCATAGGGAAGAAACATTGGTGAAGAAACCAGTTGTCCCAGTGGAGGAAGAAAATTTAGAAACGCAAGTGGAGAGACTGTTCAGAGAGGTGGAAGAAAAGAAGAAGGTACCAGGAGCGGATCAGGAAAAGAGAAAACAAGTAAGGAAAAGAAAATTTCAATGGAATTTTGTGATGTACGCAAAAAGCAAAGAAACTGAAAAGAAATTATTGAAGTCTAAACATGTAAGAGTTAAGCTGCCTTCAGACGTGTATTCCGAGAATGTGGTTTAAAAGGATTCCTACAACAGACTAAAAGACATGTGTGGTGAAGGGATTGACCCGCCAGGAGTGTTGGTGGAGGTCGATAAATAGACCTCTGTAGTGGAGCTAAAAGATGTAGAACCCTTCATGAGATATTAAAAAGGAAAAAAGTAAAATTGTTTTACTGAAGAAAGAAGGAACAAGTAAAATTTTCATTTAAAAAAGAGGAAAAAACGAGACTAAGAAAAAACAAGATAATAAAATGATTGTAAATATTTTATATAAACGTTCAAATGATACTGCATGGGAGTGGGGCCCATGCAGCCAATTTCATTTTTTATTATTATATAACATTTCATTTTCATTCGTTTATGTTTTTTTCTTCACTGTGGTGTTTGTATTTGTAGTGTCCTCTCTGTGTTGTTGCCGTAGTGCCAAAATAAAGAATCATTGGCAGAGGTTTGCGCTGTATGAGTGCTCTTGCTAGAACTTGCATCCATCTAGCATTTTCTGTAATTTTTCTGGAATGAATAAACCAAAAATTTGGATTCAGAATGAAAAATGACATCAACATTCCAAACTTAAAAATTTTACTTAATTTCAGATTTTGTAACTGCAGCCAGAAAGATCTGAAACAATCATATACACCTATCAAAATTACACGACGAGAAGTTAAGATTTAGATTTGGACACAAGGTATTGATCAGTACTTTATATCGAATGGGGTGAAGTTTAGACCAGCTGGTCATATCCTCGAAAACTGACACGAAACGTATACATACATGTTAATCTCGCATTAATTACTTTTAGCGTGAAATTATCTTATTGTACATGAATTCTGTGGAGAAAAGAATAATCTCATAAACATACCCTCCAGAAAAGACAGGATCTCCTATTTGAAAGCCCCACATTATTAATATCTTAGATGTGTAGCTGTGCTACATTCCTAGAAATAATAACATTAGTTTTAAAAGCTCCCCTCTAACTCCAATACTTAAGAAGAAAGCGAAAAATAGAAGATACATTCCTTGGAATATGCATTAAAATTTAGGAGGAGTATTAAACTTTCACTCAGCCTAACTTAAATTGGTATCTTTGAAACTTCACACACACACACATACACACACACACACACACACACACACACACACACACGTAGTGAGAGAAAGGGGAAAGAGAAAAGTTGAATTATATATTTCTGTGCTGAGGTTCAATTTCTATCAAATATATCAAAACAAAAGTAAGAAACTAAAGAAAATAATAGAGAGAATGTCGTTTTGTAATGAAAAATAGAAAGAAATGAAACATTATATATATATATAGCAGGCTCAATTAATTTTCACTTCTGTGGAAGAAATATACTCTTCTGGGGGCACAAAAAAAAAAAAAAAATGATGCCAAAATTATTTTGCGAAGTTTCTAAACAAATAAAGAAAGAATTCATAATAAACTCCTTACAGATATTCAAAACCGGATTTAGCTAGAGAAACATAAGATATATTTTTAAACATTTCCGCTTGCTACAGTAATACAATCATAACACTGAAGTGGAGCAAATTACTACCCTAGCGTTGAAAGCTGTAAGTATTTGTAAATAGCGAATTGTATAGTAATACATAAACCACGGGCGGATGTAGCATTAAAATAATGTGTTAAATGCTTACGGGAATAAGGATATTGCTTCCTGTATCTCCTGCAATGTGTGACGACACGAAAAAGAAATAATTCATTTGTCGATGAACAAGGAATTGTTTGTTTGGGGGGATTCAAGTTGAGAAATCGACCTAGAAATATTACTGGTATATATTTACGAAACGAAAATGACAGAAATGCAAATAAAAACATATTTTGTAGAGAGATAACGAGAGAGATAGACTGGCATTCAGAAATTCAGGACAGTGAGTTTTTTCTACCCAAGCCTTACAAATGCAACAAGTAGTAAAGAATTTGGAACTGGGGTGTTGCTTTAGAGACTCAGTGTCTTTTATATGATTTTTCCATGTTTAACTAAAGACATTTAATGTGAGACAATGTTTTCTTTTTTTACCAAAGCTGTAGCCGGGTATTTATGTAAAAACAGGTTACACATTGTTTGGTCTGCAGTCATTTCAGTTTGAAAATTTCATATTAACTTACAATTAACAATGCTGGTGGATTACTAGAATATTTAATATGCAATGCAGTATCAGTACCGGTTCTTTGCATTCAGAGTTCAAATCCCACATAATATTCTACGTAGCCTTTCATCATCCTGAGATCCAAAAAATAAAATATCATTTAAGTCTAACGTTAATTAAAATAGTGTCATTGTGCCTATGTTAGAACGCATTATCTTAGAAGGAATTGAATTTGTGGGCAGACGCCTTTCAATGTTATTAAAGTTGTGTTGAAATTTGGGCTGTACTTAATAAAAGGGCCAGTGTCATATTGGTCTTAAGCTAATTGCCTATATATTTGTGGCTTTGTATTATGTATGTGTGTCTTCATGCATTCTGTTCGTTAAACCGGTTTCCAAATTTTGACACAAGGTAATTTTGGTGGAGGAAGGAAGACGATTACATCGGTCCTGGTGCTCAATTGGTACTTATTTTACAGACCCCCATAAGCATGAAAGCCAAAGTTGGTATCGGCGGAATTTGAACCCTGAACATGAAGACGGATGAAATGCCGCTGAACATTCTGTTCAGCATAATAACAATTCGGCCAGCTCGCCGCCTTCATTTCTGTTCGTAATAATAATTCATTGGTTAAGGCGGTGATCTGGCAGAATCATTAGCACACTGGGCAAAATGCTTAGCAGTATTTCGTCCGCCTGCTCGTTCTGCGTTCAAATTCTACCGAGGTCGTCTTTGACTTTAATTCTTTTGGTGGTCGATAAATTAAGTACAAGTTGAACACGGGGGTCAATTCAATCGACTGGCACCCTGCCCCAAAATTCCCGGCCTTGTGCCAAAATTTGAAACCAATATTGATTGGTTTTTACGAAAGCAAACAAACTGAAAATTTATGGGAGGCGTAAGTCGATTATATCGACTCAAATGCTTAAGTGATACTTATTTTATCATTTCCGAAACGATGAAAGGCAAAGTCAACTTCGGTGGAATTTGAACGCCTTTCACCCGGTTTGCTAACGATTCTGTCAGCTCACCGCCTTAGCAATCAGTTAATTTTTGGCACAAGGCCCGAAATTTTTGGGGAGGGGGCCAGTCGGTTAGATCGACTCCACTACGCAACTGGCACTTAATTTATCTACCCCGAAGGGGTAGAAAATTTACCCCAGTATCACTTTGGTGGCATGCTCTGCTCTCTCACCAATAATAGTAACAATCACGTAATATAAATAAAATATTAAATGCTTTGGTGCGTGACTTTTGGCCTACGATGTATATAAAGCTATACCAGTGTACATTGTGTGAAATAAACTTAGTCTATACATATATACAACACGCAATGTGAGATTAATTAGGATTATTCTCTGGTGCTGATTCAATTTCGTCTGTCAGAAACAGATGATTTTTGGCAAACGTAATCTGAACATAATCACCATTGAATTTCTCAGTAATTTCCTTTAAAATATGTGATTAATTGAATGTAAATGAAACTTTTTACTAACAATATAATAGTAAAATAATTAACTCAGCAACAATATATATGCTTGTTTGTGTATGTGCGTGTGTGTATGCATATGATTATATGCATGTGTACGGCAAAATGATCTGACACATTTGTAGGTCTAATAAAAGGCAAATATATTAAAGTTACAAAAAAGTTTTTTTCATTTTCGAAAGGTACATGTAATGCCATTTTGTTTTGTTTCGTTTCATTTTATTTTCATCTGTATGCCACAGTGAATAAGCAAAACTTCAGATACTGGGCCGAAAACAACCCTCGTGAGTTGCATGAACGCCCTTTGCATTTTCCTCGGGTGACTGTGGTGTGCGGTATCAGAATTCGATATATGCGGTCC
>JAOPJW010000002.1:5304937-5315557 GCA_027122535.1 Octopus maya | reverse complement strand
CTATAGAAATAAACGGTTTCTATAGAAACTTGATCATTCTTAGAAGTCTTCCATTTCGTTTTGTGCTTTACTACTCACTTTAGAAGAGCTCCCCACCTATACATTTTTCTGTACTCATCCTTTAATCTATTCTAACATATCACCCACCTCACACACCTCACACATATTCATCACGTACATTCTTACCCCTTCGACCCCACATCTACTCCGTCCCATCCCCAATCTTATGTCTTGACCACCAAGTAACACTCCTTTTTTTCCTTTCTTCTTTCATATTTTCCCCTTCATTACACTTGTTTTCCTTTTCTCTCCCTCTTTCTTTGCTTCTCTTCTCAACTTTTCCATTAACCTCCCTCTTCACTTTAATACACACACCTTTACTCCCCTCTCTATCAACTTATACCACTACTAGTTTCTCAAATTTTCATTCACTCCACAAGACCACTGTGAATGAACAGTACATGGAATCTACGTCTCCACACTTTCCATTTCTGATGACAAAATATGTACTCCTATTGGAATTTACATACCACGGACAGGAAGCATTTCTACACAACGCTTCCTTGGATAATGGAAGTGCAACTATAACATACTTATACATTTTCATTTTTATTTCTACTTCCATTCTCCTATTTCTTTACATACTCCTTATTTGCTTCCTTTTCCAAAATAACTCCTATATTGAACTCTAATATTTCCCTTCTATTCAATCATCTCACATCGTTTCTAATGAAGAAATATCCCTAATATCCCAGAAACAGCTGTAAGACTAACTTCTTCTTTATAGATGTCTGTAAATGTCCTGAAAACTCCATACAATCTTAGCTTTGTTGAGTCATTTTATTTAACACACACACACACATGTGTGTGCGTGTTTGTGTGTGTGTGTGTGTGTGTGTGTGTGTTTGTGCGTGTGCGTGTGTGTGTATGTAGGCATAAACAAAACAAAAAATGGAACAAGAACGTAACACGACAAATAACATTCGGACAGTTAGACGATACATAAAAGAACAAGAAAGAAAAAGGACGGGTCGTTGGAGCTGTCAATCTTCAGTCCAATAACAGATCATTTTTGCCCAAGACTGCACTTACCTGGCCGGCTAGATTCCGAAGCTGTTTTGAGAATGTGAGGGAAGCTGAGAATGGCTTCTTACAGTGAAGCATTATCGCCCAGGCCATAATCTTTCTGATATCCTTTTGACATTTTAAAAATAATTTTATTTTTGGATGGGATATTCTGTTTTCTCTTCCGTTTATACAAGATCTGAAATTTAGCCCGAATATCCTGTATGTATGTATGTATGTATGTATGTATGTATGTATGTATGTATGTATGTATGTATGTGTGTACTTACGTACCTATGTATGTATGCATGTGAGCGAGTGTTCTTTTATCATTCCTCGTTTACCTGGAAGGTTTTGAGAATGTTTATATGTTATATATCTACATGAACATATAACTATTTGTATATTAATATAATTTGTGCGTACATTAAGTAAATTATATCGCAAAGTATAGAAATAAAGCCTTATTATCTATACAAATATTGGCATATGTGATGTCTCTCCTGTATTCCTGTCTATCTTAGCGTCATTATTCTCATGCAATATTTAATTATCTCTCTATTTTAAATGTTCCCATATGTCGTTATGTGCATAAATAAACTATTGTATACTTTCATATATATATATTTTTTTTTGTATTTGTAATTTTCTAACAGATTGTTAACGCTAGCATGCTATCTTTACTTTGTGGCTACTTATTAACATATACTTTAAACGAAGAGATGAAAGTAAATCTGAAGTTAACATTAGTCGTGGTGAGTATGAAAATGATCGTTGTGTTAACTGCGGAAACCAAATTCATGAAACTCTCAAGTTTCTTTGATTTATTGCCTCCGTCTCCATAAATTCCCAACCGAAATCTAAAACGTTTAGAAAACTACTAAAGATATTTCCGAAAATTCTCTGAATATCTTAAAAATAAATAAATGAATAAATAAACGTCTAATCCAGTAATATGTATTTTAGTTTTTCAGTTGATTTTGCTCGTAAAATTGGTTAAGAGTAAGGTGTCGATTTGGCAGAATCGTTACCACGCCAAGGAAAATGCGTAGCGGTATTTCGTCCGGCTTTTCACAAGGATGTTTTTGGTGAACCTGGTTGACTAGCGTTCCATTGTAATTCAGAGGTAATAGATTAAAGGAACTTGAATGTTTCATGAATTTGGTTTCCGCAGTTAACACAACGATCATATCACGAATTATATAAACTGACTTAACGTCCAAACTGTACGTACTTTTGTATTCCATATGTATATGCCCAGTATCACCTTCGGTTTAAAGGCAATAACATTTGCATTGATACAAGCATGACTGCTATATCTGGCTGGGAGGTTCAATGACATATCGAGTTAATGCGATAGGATTTGCAGTTTAGTGAAGAAGTAAACAAATCTAACACTTTTAACACAAAGTTTTGCTCCGTCCAAAATTTCGGACAACATACACGTACTCATTTGGAAACCTCGGCAATAATAAACTACACACAGCTAAGTCTGCAGAATGTTAATTATTTCATTAGATGTTAGTCAATATTCAGTAGCTTAATGTGTCTTCTCAGCTTCGTAATTGTGATTTCCTTTTAATGCTTATACGCGACTTTATATTCTTTCTGGTATAATAGATGCACAATAGAGAGACAACTATCAATTCTAATGAGGGTTACCCAAAAATATTCAGAGCATTGTAGGAAAATCGAGAGCTACTTGACCAAATGTTGCCCATGATTAACTGCTGAAAGTGTTTATACTTTTCGGAAAATACATAAAGCACAGAATGTTTATATGAGCAATAAACTAAGGGAACGAAAATTCCGTCCAAAATTTATGAAATGGTATTGTGAGAATGCAATGAGAAAATGTCATGTTTATGCATTTTATAAATAGGTTACAGGAATATGTACTCTAGTCTCATACTCGTACTTAAAGCAGTGCATGCAACTGTTCCATATTTTGAAAAAAATGCTATATACTCGTTAGAATATGCAATTAGAGATTAGGTTTAACATTTGTGTACAGCGATGTAAATGAGACTATAACCCATATTATATCAGAATGCCTACATGTAGTTTAAAATGTGTAGAAAAGTGTGTATCTCTAACATTGCAACAATAATTTACTCGAATGTGTGCAAACAGTTCGGTTGCTGCAAGCGATAAAAAGAGCTGAAGTGTGGTTATAAGATTTTCTTATAAAGGACACTTAGAAGATTACGAATATTGTAATCGACTGTGGTTCAAATCTAGATTTCGATGTATTATCTTATGGCCAGTGGAATTTTCTGTATACATTACAAATTCTGTGGAAGCGCGTGTCTTTGTGGTGAGGGTGTTCAAATCATGATCGCAAGATTGTGGTTTCGATTCCTGTACTGAGCACCGCCTTAATTTCTTGATAAAAACACATCATTTCACGTTGCTCCAGTCCACTCAGATGGTAAAATTGAGAAATGTATTCCTGCGACGGAACGGTGTCTTGTCCGGGTGGGGAATATATACGCCATGGAAACCGGTAAATAGGTCCCTATGACTAGGGAAGAAACTTTACTTTTAATAGCAAATTTTATAAGTGAAAAATAGACATGTGGGCTTATATCTTCCCGCTACAACTTCCATACTTCACATGAAACATTTCTGGACGACATATGTCTCTCTACTCTACCTAGATAGAGCGATTGATTAATGGGGAAACTATGAATGCTGCATTGTCTTCTGAACCAGTCTAGATGGATCTCTTTATTATATGAGTTATTCCCCATAGCATATAGTCTTTGTTTATTTGTATATTTATATTTTACGAAATGTTCCTGTGATTTCCCTAGCCAATCCATTAACAGTAATTCTCCGATGTTAACATTTGAAAACTACGTCTTGGTTTATATGAATAGCAACGTATATTCTCTAATTGCTTACCTCTTACATTGGGTATTCTGTAAAGTTTCTCTTCTTTATTTCTGCAGCGGTTATTTCATATTCCCATGTCAAACTTCTCAGAAGACTATGAGACAGCACTACTTAGAGTATATCTGGCGCTCGATTATTGGTTTCTAAGGCTGAGAACAACATTGACTCTGGACCATGTTAGCAAACACTAGTTTCACTGCTGCTAGAATAACAGCATCTAGCAAGAGCTGTCATGGGTAGTGTGTTTTGTTTACTCTTTTTCTGTTTATTTTCCTCTCTGCTTCTGTTCCTTTGGATAGAGATCCTTCAAGTGACTTATGTTTTCTCAAGTGAAACAACTGGGACTCCTACCTGAATCCAGTTTTATGAACTTCCTTTCAGCACCCTCGACTACACAATGAACACATATAGTTCTGTGTTGTTTGAAAGTAACCATTAACGTGTTCAAATAAATTTATTATGTTCATATAGACTCCACTCAACAAGTAGTTTCTGGTCACACTGCCGCATACAGACATAACGAAAAATGGGTGAACGCCATTTCCAGAATTTTTAACTGTGATCTTGCATTATGCCGAATAAAGTATTGAGACATCAGTAAATATTTAGGTGTGCCATATATAGCTTTTGCATCATCGTAAATTTTGAAGAACGAGTTCTGTTTTTTTTTTTTTTTTTGCATCCATTCTTACAAATTCCAGTCGAAATATCCTATATATTCCAGCTGGGGCTAGCCTGTTTTTTCCTTCAAGTGTATGAGGGAAGTGGAGCAGATTGTAGGAACATACGTAGGTAATTCTATTTCTTGTATAATGATTGTAGAACATGGCAGCTAATTTATGGAGCGAGTTAAGTCGATAACGAAAGAAGAAAAAATAAAAAAAAAGCAACCATATTAAAATTTGAACTCAGGACGTAATCAGCTGAAAGTAATGTCCTTAAACATTTTATCCAACACGCTAGCTATCCGACCAGTTTTCTGATCTGCGTTCTAGCTTAATAAAAGTCTGACAGATATGTAGATATGTATTTGTTTTTGCTACAAAATTTTCACCAGTAGAATACTATTCTACCAATTTATTCGTATTCAAAATGTGAGATGTGGCTGTCGTTGCGAAGCATTTGGAAACTGAAAGAATACGGGCTGCTTTTCTTCTTTTTTTTTGTTTTGACAAAGATAACATTTGCGAGGGTTCATTGTTGTCTTTGTTGTAGAAAATATCCTCGTTTCTTTTCAACAACTGCTAGCATTTTTTTTTTTTTTGAATAATGTGTTTTTTTGCAAAATCCAGGACTCTTGCCTATTTTCGGATGTGATTCATTGAAATCTTTGCTTTGGATGTCAGCTCAACACAAAATAGCTTTACAAAACGTCTCCTTTTACTTTTTTTCTTGATTAATACACGAGGAAAATTAAAAGGAACTTAGTAATTTCGCCTTCCTTGAATTAATTTGTAAAGGAATTAAAACAGAAAAGTCATCCATGTTTTGAAAAATACTCAAATCGGATACACATGGCGAACCTATGACACGCGTGTCAACAGTGACACGTCGCTAGTTTGTAAGTGACATTGGATGAAAAATCTCCATTTAATACCATATCATTAAAAGCTTTATCGATAATACTTTACTTGAAATAAAAATACATGTATAGATGACAGTGACACTTCAATAGCAGGATTATAAAAGAAATTAAAAGTTGGAAATGCTGGGCTGAAATGATTCGTCGTGAATGACATTGGGTAATCCATAATGGAGCTGTAAAAGAAGACATTTTCTATTGCTAGAAACCAGTGATCAAGAATTCTTAATTAACGACAGTGTGTCATACATAGGACTGTAACGTAATGTTTGGGCATTTGATTACAAAATTATGCGATATAGATATTACAAAATAATAGACTTTGGAAGAAATAGGACCGTCATGAAATTAGCATGTCATGAGAAAACGCATCTATCATATATAAATTATTAAAGCAAGTTTCTTTTAAATAAAGCCACTGATATATAAATAGAATGATAACATAAAATGCAGAAAGTTAATAACATGAACAACGCTCAGACACGCGCATACACATCAGCACGCGCGCACACACACTCACGTGTAAACTCACAAATAAGCAGCTGTGTCTATGCACACTGTTACAGGCACACCCTCTCAAATGGACACAAAAGCATTTTTCCAAATGACACAAATAATTCAAATTTTAGTGGAGGATCAATTACATTCTTTTACAAATTTAACACTTGGAACCTACAGAAATATAACTTCCATTTGCAAGAACTGAAGTGTCTCCCACTGGAAAGATAAGTGGTCAGAATTTAAAGAGCATGATAGATCTGGAAATATTCAGCAGACAGACAGAGCTTTCACTTCCAGATGAATCGCTTTATGTATTGCTAGATAAACAGATATATTGATGCATTAGTGTATGTGCTCATTGGCTTGAGATGACCATGGATGTTCAAATAAAGAGTGTTTTTTATGACATATGGCAGAGGTTACACCATATATCTAGGACAAGGCAATTCGGTGTAGTAGAGGTCTTATTTAAGACACAGTTTCTCACATTGGAGAAATCTGTGGTCAGCCGTTGTAAGGAAGACTTCCTTCTCTTCCTTATTTGGGAAGAATAGCGATAAACATCATAATACCGCTAGACCTCTGATCTCATAATATCGCTAGATCTCTGCTAGACTCTAGCATGCATGATGTTGAAAGTGAATGATACCTCTTTGACGTGAAGAGAACAAGACGAACGTCCTAGTTTGGCTCTACATTTGCAGTCTTCTAACAGCTAGAAAAGTTCTCAGACGTTATCTACCTGCCGAATGGGACAAATGTGATTAATTGTGAAGAGCAGATGCCTGAGATGGCACGCCCGTGTAACAAATCATCATCTACAAGTGTTCTGCGGACTCTGCCGGCATCTTCACTGCTACAACCACAAGTGTAGATCAACGAGTGTGCAACAACAAAAGTAGTATCAGCAGTTGTAAGAATGATAAAAATGTAAGCAAAAATAACACTATCTGGATAAACACCAACAATAACAAAGCAACAACACCTGCAACAGCGGTAGAAACTGTGGAAACAACGGTACCAGTAGCGCCAACATCAATATTAACTCCGTTATTAGCAGTAGAAGGATGATGGAAAATAATGACAAAAAATAAATAAGAAAGAAACTAATCTCACCAGGGTATATCCCAAGCCTATTCGCTTTCAACATCTCTCACTGTTTCTCTCCCAGCTACATGCAAAATGGAGAGGCATACACAGACAAGAAAACATTCATCTACCGCGATCAAGGCGACGTTTTACAATCTTACATCGGGTGGTTGGGTAGGGTAACAGAAAATGCAAACAAAAAGAGAAAAAATGTTTTTAAAAGCAGCAAAACACAAAACAACACCAATTCTACATCGATTCAAACAACATTAAATCTACAACATATATGTTGTTACTACTCCGACCTGCATATATAGCAACAGAACAAAGATACATAAACGAAGCAACAACGGATATACAAGAGGAAAACAAGCAGGAAAATACAGAATTCCCAAAACAAGGAGAATAATATCAACACTTGCAAAATAGTTAACTCCACCGAAAATAAAACAGAACGCAACTACATTTAAATTCGTATCATCTTTCCTTCTTTTCAACCAACAAGACATGCTTAAGAGTAGGTTGCATAAATGCATGTGGACTGGACTTAAGCTGGAAGCAGGGGCACTTACTCAATAGTTGTTGTCCTGGGACGTGAACAGTAGAGAGGCTGGTGACTTGAAACTAGTCGTTGTGCATGCCTTGATTAGATTAGGACAGACGGATTTCTTCGCGCGTGTAAATAGTTTCTTGGAAACATCCCTCTATTTAGTGCTAGTGGGCGACTACAACAGCATCTTGGATGCATCTGTTGATTGTGAGGAGCTAATTGAAATGAGAATGATTTGCAAACGTCTCTGAAGCGTCCGTCATGTCTAACTGGCTGAGAGACACCGACTAGATTTCCCGAATGCGCCAGCGAGGATATGGACAACCAGCATCGGATCATCCAAGAGAGAATTCCAAACAATACCCAATATGGCTAGCATTGGTTGTCACCAATTCAAAGACGTAGGCTATACTGACCACAAATTTGTGATGTGTACGGTCCACTTAGATAGGCTGCATAAACGAGTAAGCAGCCGCTAGAAAGTGAAGGCAGCACCCTTTGCTCCACCTTTACAGCTTAGAAAAGTATTTAAGGTAGGAGAATCATCAACAACCGACGGTAGTTAGCTGGAAAAGGATTATTTATTCATATAAAGTTCAAGAGTCGAGTAGAGTAATTTAGTCACCTAGTAGAGGCGCTTAGACAAGGCATTGTGTCCTGAGTGAGATTGGCTCTAGATCGATTCCTCAACGCTAAGCGCGATGATAACTTTGACAGAGCAATGGAGCATGCCTAGAGATATCAAACAATGAACAATGGATCTTGATGGTAGAGACGTGATGCGGCTACAAAGTCACGATTTAACTTTGACAGACCTGGGGGCATGCGTGCTACTCGCTAACAAGCAAATTTGTACGGTTTTCATTGAAGCATCGATCAACTCTTGAAGGTGGATGGAGCTTACCATCTACCTTGAAGATCCCTATCACAATTTAGCCTGCAGCGTACTTTGGAAGATTGATAACAGCTGATAATATACTTATTGAAAGCGATGACAGGTGGCAAAATGGTAAGTAGCCAGATCTGGATGATCTTCCCTTAGAAATTTTTCTTGACATGCGAGGTTGTAACGGGGCTTTTACTGCGATTCACAGCAGAATGGAAGTGTTTCCATTTGTAATATAAGAAGTTTGTTGGTATTGCCGAGAACAATGAATATGATTTTAACATTCTTCAGTCTTGGCATTCTACTAAATTAAAGATTTTGACCTGAAATGTTTGCACCTGTTTTAGATACTTTAGTATGTGAGGCACTGATATATATATTCAACATGAAACAGATCTCTCTGTGATAACCTCCACTTTAAGTGGTTCGCTCTAGAAAGTTTCCCATCGAACTTCAACTGTGTGGAACCTTGATCAATTTAGATCAGTTTAAAGCTGCCTATTCGATTAACAACCAAAAGTTTCCGTTTGTCCTGAATGTGGTTGTTTTCGCTCCCATGCTCAGAGCCTGGTTTGCAGCAATGAACATATGCACAAAAATATGGCATGCAGTAAAAATCACAATTTTTAGTGATAATAATCAACAGGTTGTTTAGTTTATTGCTTCAGAATGATGAAGGTGAAGACAAATTCGTTGGTATTTGTATTGAGGATATAAAGGGCTATAACTATTGATAGCAGGAATGCAGATGTAGTACAAATGACAACGTTAACAACAGAAGTGATAACAGCAACAATCACAACATCAACAGCAATATCACAAGGATCAGCAATAACGCTACATATTGCACCGAAAGCTGCGAAAAATATGCGAGAACAAACAACAGCTAAGATTTCGTACCACCACCATCGGCAGTTTTCCATGCAAAGGAGGCAAAAGTAAAATGTGTACCTTGAAGAAGACTTTCTCCGATCACCATCCATATGACTACCAGAAACACAATTCCCACCTCGTTCATCAAAAGTAATACTTCGTCTAAAACGACAACGACAAATATCATCATCATCAGCAGCAGCAGTAGCACCACGACCAACACCAACACCAACAACAACAACACTAACACCACCCATCAGCATCATCCCTACTACAACTACCAAGACCGCGACGGCAGCGGCAAGTTCCGTGAAATCACGGAGGAGGTTCAGCTGGGATATTGTAATCAAATTTCAAAAACACCTCACCTGGTTGTGATAAGTATCGGCACTGTGAGTCCCAGAGAAATTTTGTAAGCACGCATGGCAACTACCAAACTATATCCAAAAATGTTCACAAACTATATAGAACAGACTATATAGAACAGACTATATAGAACAGACTATATAGAACAGATATGGAATCAGTTGATACTATCGAGAAATTCGACCTATTTTTCTCTCTTGACTCGAAACTTGCATGATCTACGCTGTTTCCTTTGGACAAAATACAAAGAACTGAAAAGACAATTTCTACTATTATCCAAATTATAACAGTATTATCAAGTACCACACAGTGGGGAAGATGAGGAAAGATATGTAAGTAAGACAAGTATGTCTGAATAAGTATTTTGGTTCTCAAGCAGGTTCATATTGTTCCAACAACACAGAGCTTAAGGAGACACTTAGTCCTGGAAATAGGTTGAATCCTACATTTGGACAGCTCCCTGATATCCTCAGATGTCCCCCTTTCTGTTGCGCTGCGTTATATTCTATTATGTATATACAGTTCATAATTTTACCTTCTTTAGGTAAAACATGCAGCATATGTAATTTCTACTTTTGTAACTATAATCTTGAAGACAGAGAATATGACAAACAATTTTGTAAGCTCTGTTACCGGGATCAGTGTATTTTGTATTTTGTATTTTTACTATTATCCTTACAAGATCATCCTTGCATTTCATTATTTCGGGTTCGATAATCGTATGCTAATGTCTGTCTATTGTCTATTATCAGATCAATGTTCCAAGCCCAAGCAGACGCACACCATGTACACATCGCATACGCATATACC
>JAOPJW010000002.1:5163256-5173320 GCA_027122535.1 Octopus maya | reverse complement strand
GGAAGGGCATCCAGCTGTAGAAACTCTGCCAAATCAGATTGGAGCCTGGTGTAGCCATTTGGTTTCACCAGTCCTCAATCAAATTGTCCAACCCATGCTAGCATGGAAAGCAGGCATTAAACGATGATGATGATAATTTAAACTTCAACAGTATTGATGTAGAAATCTTGGAAATATCTTTGACAACAAATAAATGGTACCTCAAATGCCAATGACAACTAGTTGATTAGATTATCATAATCTTCCACTGACTAGAGCATCCAGTCATTGTAGTACTACTGCAGACTCTCTGGCAGTCAGCAATCACTACTTCATATTGGGGTGCCACTCCAGACATCACTTCACTCACAAGATACCCAACAACAAATAAGTAGCCAATATACACCTGATAACAGGTGAGGGTTGGTGACAGGAAGAGCATCGACCGGTAGACAATCTGCCTCAACAAATTTCATCTGACCTACATAAGCATGAAAATCTGGATGTTAAAACTATGATGATGATAATGAACAAAGCACAAAAAGGTAAACGCAAAACAACATTAACTGACTAAAAAAGAAACTTCATTACTCTTCAGGTATCATATCTTCTCTCCACACATAGCCCATCCCAATAACAGCCAAACTCCCTTCCAATCACATTCCCATTATCAAAACATGTGCATTAACAAAGAAAACAAACTTCTGCAAAGCCAGGTGAAAATACCTTCATGAAAATACAGAATTATTACCATAAATGCTGCAAGATGACATTAATGTGTAGTTCTTAGTGTGTAGCACTAATGTCCTCTGCCCCTTGTGGAGGCACATGGCTTAGTGGTTAGAGTATTGGACTTATGATTCTTAAGCTTGTGGTTTCAATTCCTGGACCAGGTGATGTGTTGTAGTCTGTTCTTGAGCAAAATACTTTCATGTTGCAGCAGTTCACTCAGCTGGCAAAAATGAGTAATCCTGCAACAGACTGGCATCCCATCCAAGTGGGGAATTAATATGCCATAGAAACCAACCCTTATGAGTTAGCATGACTTGAGAAGGTAACTAACTAATGGCACCCTAAAGATGGTGTATTGTGATTTAAAGAAGACTATACTGATAGCAGAACAAGATATGGTGTAGAGGGTCCTTTGTGACACACAACAATAGTGCAGCAGCATTAACCCTATTGGCTCTGAACACTTCTAAGATCCACACTGCCATGCTCTAACCAACTTGACTTCAACCTTCTCTACTGTGGCCATGAGCAGAGTGGGATCCACATAAAATCCCACAAGGACAAAATCCCCTCGGACAAAACCCCTTTAGTTAAAGTGTGAAAGCTGACAAATCCACCTTGGTTATATTTTTTCGTTATTTTTCGTTTTCCTTCTTTTTTTACTTGTTTCAATCATTAGACTGCAGCCATGCTGGGGCAGCACCTTGAGGAATTTTTAGTTGCCTGTATTGACCCTAGAATGTTTTTACTTTCTTACTTGTTTCAGTCATTAGACTGCAACCATGCTGGGGCACTGCCCCAAAGAATTTTCAGTCACAGAAAAAATCAGCATTTTAAAATTTAGATTTAAAGCCTTTTGTTTTCTTCTCTCTGCACATTAATGAGTATGAGCTGACCCTTTGAACTTTCTCTGGTTGTTGAAGGTCTAACAGAATTATGGTGCTGAAGGCTAGTCATTCAAACATACATCTTATCATTTCTATCTTTCTTAAAATTTTTTGAATTAAATGCTTTCCCTTTTGTTAGAATTCAGGCAATATGTACATTGAGTAGTAAAGAGTCTTGTGTTCTGTTATTCTACTTATTTTCAATTGAACATATTTTTCGTTACTTAAAAATTGGAATTTTGGAAAATAAAAGTTTTTTTACAACCACAATTTCTGTTTTTGTTTATGTGAAATAATAAAAAAAATTCAAGAGATTTGGCTATTATTTCTAGCAAGTGGAAAGACCTTCTTGGCTTAACTTCATGTGCTGGTTGAAAATTATGTAAAAAAAAATTCTTGGGTTGATACATTCAACTTAAAATTCTTCAAGGCAGTGCCCCAACATGGCCGCAATCCAACGATTTAACAAGTACAAAGAGAGAAAAAAAAAAAAAAAAAAAAAAAAAATGAAATATATCACTGAGATGGTTTTGATCAAGCTTAAAAAAAAAACTCTGGGTTCAATACAGTTGTCTAAAAATTCTTCAACATAGTGTCCCAACATGACTGCAGTTTAATAACTGTAATAAGTAAAAAGAAAAAAAAATATTCTGGGGTTCAACAAAAAAATTTTTCAAGGCAGTACTCTAGCATGGCCACAGTTTGATGACTGAAACAATTAAAAAGGGGAAAAAACACTAAAAATATAACCGAGGGGGTTTTGTCCACTTTCACACTTTAACTATGGGGGTTTTGTCCAAGCAGACCTTACAGAGAAAGCCTCTACAAGGTCATCCAACCCATCAGGAATAGCAGCAAAATCTCTCTCAAGTCACACACTTGTTATTTGTTTCCTGTTTACTTTGATAAGAACACACCTCATATTTAGAGTGACATAAATAAACAATACATTATATGACATAGTTCTATATACATCCAAAAAGACAGAATGGTCACAGCTATGACTGATCAGACTTGATGTGAAGTTAGAAATAAATAAAAACAAAAAATCCAGTATATTCTAATTTTATTCAATCCACTTATAATTAAAGGCCTTCCAACCATGACCATCTTTTCTATATCCAAAACTTATATCCTGTAATTTTCTTTTCCATTTTATTTTATAAAAATATAAAAGTACAATGTCATTGAAAATATAAAATTATAATAACATCATTGTAAGTATGAGGTATGTTCTTATCAAAGTAAACAGGAAATGAATAACCAATGAAAATACGACAACAGAAGACAAGTTAATATAATTGGTAACAAAGAATTTTTCACACAAGTTACTTTACAGTCTCTTTTACTTTACTTTCCTGTACAGCTGTAAAATACTGGAGCAGAAAGAATTTTTCACATAAACTTCCAAGTTACTTGATAGTCTCTGCACAGCTGACTTGTCAAAGTGAGTTTTTAATTTAGTTTACACTTTCTGTGTTGACTTATTTTCTTTTATATCCGTCCTTTACTCTCTCTCTCTCTCTCTCTCTCTCTCTCTCTCTCTCTCTCTCTCTCTCTTGATATTTTATTTAGTACTATGAGTGACCAAAAGAAACAATGTCCATAACCTACCTCCTTAGATAGTATATATTGAAATTTAAGCAGTGATTTTACAAACTAAATATATTGCTTAAATTGGGTAATCTGAGGACTTAGTCAGGAGATGAGATGGAGCAACAATGGCCCTTTTTTTTTAGGCCTTGGAAACTACTAATGTAAAGGGACATTGGTTGTCTTTAAACTTGGCCCCAATACTTACAATACACTGAACTCTACTAAAGAAACTCAAAGGCCAAGTGGTGGCAAGGAATTAAGTCTTCTGTCCCAAAACATGAGTCTGATGGGTTTCCACATAGTTTTAGCCCATACAATTTAATTTATAAGGCACAGCTCAGGAAAAAGATAATAACACAGTGGGGCCACACAGAATTGTTGATCCTGAAACCAAATGAAATGACAGTTTATTTCCTGTTTACTTCTCGTAAAAACACCCTAACATTTACAATGACAGCAAAAGTAAAATAGAATGAAAAATTATTTACAATATTAAAGTGGTATTCCATTTTTATCAACCAAATGACATGAAACCAAAATATTATAGGAGAGCATATAAACATGTGTGAGACTGCTTTTGTTTCTAAAGAACATAAATGATACAAAGAAAATGTAGTTTCAATTGAGAATTGTAGTTTAATTGTGACTTGGTATAGCTGAGAATTTATTATGACATGACAAAATTTGCAAAGGAATTATCTTACAAGTCTGCACCAGTGACATATGGTAGATAATATCAAAAAAAGTTATGATCAGCATTATAAGACCAACTTGTGGCTGTTGTTGTTTGCTCCAATTCAGCGACAAAATTTGCAAAGGAATCATTTTACAAGCCTACACCAGTGGCATATAGTAGATATAAAAAAAAAACAGCATTATAAGGCTAACTTGAGGCTTTTGCTTGGCCCCAGTTCAGCCTTGATCAAACTAACACAATGGCATAGCATGAGGTGTGGAATGTATGGACCACACAGGATGGCCACATTGTGTTTCCTGTAGTTGACAGTATGTTAAATTTAAGGAAAGGGACACCCAATTTCAATACACAATGTCCCAAAACTATCAACTCCACTGAGTTTGACCTCTGATTAAAGAACTTCCAGCCTTGACCATCCTTCTTATCAAACAATATACTAAGGGTTACATAATGATGTGTCCTTCGTTTTTAAGATGATAGAGTATTATTAATTGACAATAAGGTATTAAAATAAATGATAACTAATGTACAATAATTCATTCAGGAAATATATTGTGCTCCACTTAATGAAATGTAAAGAGTGTTCACATTATTGCCTAAAAATTGATGGAGTATTTCAAGCATGAAAATTCAAATATACTCTTCACTAATAACACTGGTCAACAAAATTTGAACTTTTTGCTGTCCCATGAACTAAAGAGAGTAAACTTTATAGTACTTTTAATGCAGGTCTTGAATCTGTTTCTAGAATTTTTCTGTCAGGTATGATTTTTATGTGACAGAGTAATTAAATTATACAATAAATGTACTATATTAATACAGAAATAAGGCTGACAATTATGATTGGTCAATAAACGAAAAATTCTGTCCCACAAATAAAAGTAAATGAAAAATTCTGTCCCACAAATAAAAGTAAATGAAAAATTCTGTCCCACAAATAAAAGTCAGTGAACTTAATAGCATTTTATCTACAGAATTCAAGTGAGTTTTCAGATTTTTTGTATAAGTCATAGTTTTTCTGTGATAGCATATGTAAATTGTTAAACAAATGTATTTCATGAATTCAAAAATTAGGCTGATATGACAAGGAAACTTGCCTTTAAAACATAGAGGCGTATGATTTTCGATTGCATTTAGCTTCTGGAACATTCCTTTTTAGTGACCAACAATAATCAGCCAACATAGAAAAGCTCCACTTTCCTTGGTACTGGGTTTCCATGTTGAGAATATTCTGGTGAAACCTCTCACCGTGCTCATCACTGACAGCCCCAAAATTTACAGGCATAAAGTTTGAGTGAGAGTTCAAGAAGTGGATGTTTAGGCTCATGTTGTATTCCAAGGCCTTGTATGATGTCTGTAGTTCTTTCACAATATCAGAATAGTTCTCTGCTCTGTGATTCCCCCCAAATTCTCTGCAAACTTTCTTAAATGATAGCCACACAGCTTTTTCAACTTCATCGAACCCTTAATCAAACTTTTGGTCTCTCATCAGCTCCCTAATCTGTGGCCCAACAAAAATACCTTCTTTGAATCTTGCATCACTTACTCTTGGAAATTTGGTTTTCAAAGATGTGAATCTCTTACCAGTTCTATCCATACTTTTGATGAAATTCTTCATTAACCCCAGCTTCTTATGTAAAGGAGGTAGATAAATTTTCTCAGAATCAACCAAGGGAGGATTGATGACATTCTAGGAGATAGAGATTGCTTCGGCCACACATTCTTTTCATAATGATTTTTCTTCTCCTGACTGTCCTATTCACAGAAAAAGCAACCAAACTTGGTACAACCCAGCTGCATTCCTAGTAAAAGTGCTACCACCTTTAGGTCACTACAAATATTCCACTTATGTTCTTTGTACTTAATTTTTTATAAGCAATTTCTTGCACATAATTTTTTACAAACAAAATCTTCTATGGACCCCCAAGAGCCATATGGACCCCAGTTGAGAACCGCTGATCTACATAGGTGGTTTATTTGAGAAAAGTACTTGAGTTAAAATTCATTTCCCCACAGCATTTTCCTAGGCTCTTATAAATGGTGCCATTTTCTCAATGTAACCAAGTATGAGCTTTTTTTTTTGTTTGAGAGACTGAGAAATTTATTAGTTTGCATAGAAACAGGAAAGGGTTGGCATAAAGAAGGGTTTCTGGCCTTAGAAAACTCTACCACAAAGTAGTCTCATGTGACTGAGCATGGAAAAGTAGATGTTAAAACAAGGGTGATGATGACAACGACGATGATGATGATTACAATGATGACAATAACAGTAATAACAATGACAATGATGATGGTGAATTACTTGTATTTCATACAATTAGAAAGAAAATCGGCGATCATTCGATAGTAGTATGCTACTTGTCAACCACTTGTCAACCACTTGTCAACCACTTGTCAGCTGGTCAACATGCCTTTGTTTACATTAATTCGGCAATTTCCATAAAGAAAGAGGGAAAGGGCATTATAAAGAGAGTTACAACCATTAAGCTGTTTAATGTAACACCCCCCACACACACACACACATACACACACACTTAATTACAGGGATGCATTTGCGTTCACCAACCGGTTTCTTGTTATTGCTTACACAATATTCCTGGAATTGTTACTGTTAAGCTGACAATTGTAGTTTTTATGAAGATAAACATATTTTGATATTTGAAAGGAAACTTGGGCAATTAGTTGATAGAATCATTAGCATGCTGGGCAAAATACTTAACAACATTTAGTCTGTCTTTACACTCTGTATTCAAATTCCACCAAGGTCAACTCAGCATTTAATCCCTCTGGGGTTGATAAAATAAGCACCAGTTGAATACTGGGGTCAATGTAATTGACTTACTACCTCCCCCAAAACTGCTAGCCTTGTACCAAAATTTGAAATCAATTTTTTAAAGGAAATTCATTAATTTATTCTTTCAGAGGACATTTTTATTCTTTTTTACTTCACAACCACAGTCAACATACCAATCCTTGATGCTTGCTTCAGTAATTGTAATGTGGAAAAAAAAGTGGTTTTTTTTTTTTTCTGTTTTAGGAAATCATGAAGCTCATTGTTTTAGCAGTATTTCTCTGCATGGTTATAAATTTTGGTAAGTAACTATAATCCAAGTATTTGTTTAGCAGTAGATAAAGTTTCTGGGATAGAGTTATTGAATGTTATATTCTCAGTTTTATTATAAACATTTACGAACTTGTTTTTTTTCAAAGACAAATGGTTTTGCTCAAAACATTAATTATCTTGTCTCTCTATAGTAGACAAACTTGACTAAATTTATAAAGTTTATTGGTTGACATTTAAGGCAAATTGTTCAAGTGACAGCATCTATATGGAAGAGGGGTTGATAACACTTTAATTGATAACTGTATTATGCCACCAGGGCTTTCACCAATTTGCCCTCTGAGTCCGCAAAGGTGATCCTCAAACTTGACCTTAAGAATGCTTTTAACTCCATCAGTCGAGACATCATCCTCCACACAGTAAGGAAAAATTCCCCACCACTTTATCACTTTGCTTGGCAAGCCTATCAGGAGCCCTGCTAGATTCCATCTGCTTCTGCAGTCTAACAAGGTGATCCACTTGGTCCTGCCCAATTTGCATTGGGTATTAATGATGTTACCTAGATGGGAGCCGACCTAGACCTAAATGTCTGGCACCTCAGTGGTGCTTGTTTGGGAAGCCTTCCTAACAAGGTACTTGCAAATGTGAGGACAATGATTGAGGAACTTGGTCAGAGAGGTCTTAGTGTTAACAGCTCCAAATGCAAGCTCTGGTGCCTCAACCACCCAGCTTTGCATGAGCAGACTACTAAACTATTTGTTGACTCCCTCCCCTCAATAGCAATTCCTCCTTCATCAGTGTGGTGCTCCCTTAGAGCCCCAGTTACTGACCTAGCTTTCGAGTCCATCTTTAAATCCAAAATGGCTAACCTTGAACAACTTTTAAAGCCTTGAAGTAAGTGAGCCCCAGTAAGGTCTTTTGATACTTAGGAATTACTTGTCAGTTCCTAATCTATTGTATTTTCTGAGAGTTAGTCCCTCTTACAGATTCCTGTTGACCCTCTAATACTCTGATGACCTAATCTTCAAGAAACTTGAATGCTTGATCAATGTCAAACTCTCTCCAGACTCCTGCGACCAAGCTGCTTTGCCCAAATAGTTTGAGGGTCTAGGTCTGTGCAAGTGCTCATCTTTATGTCTTCCCTGTTGTTTTTCCTCCATCCACACTTGCTCCCGTTTAGAAGGCAACATTCTCACCTCTCCAACATGCACTAATTCCAACCGGGAGATGGATGAAGCTCTATTACAGTGGAGAGAGCTGGGTTTGTCAGTTCTGGTTACAGTAGAGGATAGACAGAAAGAGAGAGTATAGGACAGTCTGCATTCAGGTGCCACTTTCAGCTCTCACCTTGATCAATCTGATCAATTTTCAAGGTGTCGCTTACTTTCAGCTAGTGCAAGATTCTCGGGGGACTGGATTGATGCCCTGCCTGTAGCCAACATTGGAGGTCTACTCAGTCTGTCTAGATGATCTCTGCATCTCCATCACACTCAGAGTAAGAGCTGATATCTGTAGGGGACTTGGATGCTGCTGTGGTAGGCCCCTCAACCCAACAGGTCTTCAAGGTCTGTCTTGCCACCTAAATGCTGGTCGCTTCACTTGTCCCACCAAGCTAAGCCTAATTGTTAAGCTGACCCTGGCTCAGATTAATATCCCCTCAGTTCTGGAGCTGTTGGGGTTATCCAGAAGTGGTGGAAAGAGACCAGATGGTCATATCCTCTATCCCTGGGTTAGAGGTAGGTGCCTCATTTGGGATGCCACAGTCTGCGACTCATTTTGTCCCTTCCACATCCTGGATGCTGCAGTTAATGGGAGGGTCATTGCTTCCATAGCCAAATGGAAGAAAACTCTGAAATATCAGGATCTGACAGTGAACTATCTCTTCCAACCTGTGGAATTTGAGACGTTTGGAGGGACTGGGCCACTAACTGCAGAGTTCTTGTCAACATTGGTAGCTTGCCTCACTGAGGTGCCAAGTGATGTCTGAGAGGGTACTTGGCCTTCCCAATGTCTAAGCCTCACCATTGCCTGTGGTAATGCTGCAAGCATACTGGCTTGCTTCAGTAGGTTCCATCAAACCTTGTGGTGTGTGGCTAGTTGCTGTGATAAAGAAATTTCCCCACAAATGGTTTTGAAACAGTTTTAACAGAAAGATTTGGAAGTATTAGATGAAAGTTCTCTGGTAATCTTCTCCCACGTAAATAAATGCTTATGTTGATTTAAAAATTTGTCGCCAAAATCTTATAAAATGACAATGTTCTAAAAGATGTACATATTTAAATGTTACATATGAAAATAAAAATTTTCCATATACAGACATTAAAATAAATTCTCAGAAGCAGTGCCAACTGCAACACCATTATAGAAAGGACGATTGTGGTCTGCATTGATAAATTTTAGTTCAATAAGTATTTTAAATAAGGTGGTGAGCTGGCAGAATCGTTAACATGCCTGGCAAAATGCTTAGGAGTATTTCATCTGCTGTTACATTCTGAGTTCAAATTCCGCTATAGTCAACTTTGCCTTTCATCCTTTCAGGATCGATTTAATAAGTACCAGTTACGTAATAGGGGTTTGATGTAATCGACTTAATCCCTTTGTCCACCTTTGTTTGTCCCCTCTATGTTTAGCCCCCAGTGGGCTATAAAGAAATAAAGTAATTTTAATAAAAAAAAAAAAAGAGGAAAATAAAATATTTAAGTAGTATAAGTAGAAAAGAATCCTATTATTCTGGGCAAGGTCATTTTTGAATTAAATCTTATGGTTCTGATGGATGAATTCTGGGTACATATGTTAAGGAGAAGATGTATGTAGGAATGGAGATGTTGAATCATCTGGAATACTGCAGGCCAGCTTAGTTTTGAGCTTTGATAAGTTTTTATTTCTAATACATTTAAATAAAAGTTTCCTGTATCATATCCATTTTTTAATGAAAAATAAATTTAGAGTGAGATTCAACAAAACCACTTTTTAGTTTTAATTTGTTGTATTCTCATTGATTGAGCAGATTTATGATCAAAGACCACTCAACTGTGACCATCAATGGTATATTCAAGCACAGTATATCTAGACCATGTCATTCAGTGTTTCCTTCCTTTTTAAAAAATAGTAG
>JAOPJW010000002.1:4897881-4908203 GCA_027122535.1 Octopus maya | reverse complement strand
AGTTATTTCTGTGCTGCAGGCATGTGAGCTGCTTTTGCGAATATTTCATTTGAAATTATTTGAACTGAAAGAAAATACTTAAAATTTAAAAAAATCGTTTATATATTTATCTCATAGGAGAATGCAAAAAAAAAAAACTTATCTTTTTTGTTTGTCTCTCATTAATATATCATTCGTAATTAACAAACAAGAGACTAATTACATCTCTCCAGGAAATGATAGTATCGTGGTGATGACGATGAAATCAGCATGAATGCCGCCAAAATTCTCTCAAAGATCATCTCTTGTGTTCTTACAACCGAATATGTAATAAGTTAGAGCCAATCGTTAACTGAATGAATTGAAAAGCAGCAACCAAAATTCCATATGGATATTCACTTCACATCTCTTTTTGCGATATGAGTTCAAATATATCGACAGTGACCATTATACATCACTCTGTCTGAGTCTCTAAAATAATTACCAATCGATAAATTATTTATTATTATCATGTAATCAATGTTATTTTGGATTGAACAACTGAATGTTCCTCCTCGAAATGTGAAAATCTACCCACCAAATATGTTAGACAGCATTGCTGTTTTCTTCTGGGAAGTTTCCTGTTATACACCACTATAGCCATATCCAGGAAACCATTTATAATATTTGAAATGAACTATAAGCACACTTTTAAACTGGAACCAGAGTACAAGATTTTACAAAGTGTTGCAAAGTTCTACAAATGCGTACATAGATTTTATGGGATTAAACTGATGAAAGCTGAATAAATCTACAAGGATAATGATAGGATACCCTTTTTCTGTTAAGCAACTTATCCAATAAGAACTCTAAATGAAGGACATATGTCAGGATATGTTGCTAAAATGCCCTAAAACACGTCTATGAAATACGTATTTGAGTTAAAAGTTAAAATCCTTATCACAATTAACGGTACAGTTCTATATTTAAGAGATGAGGAATTATTACATATGTCGTAGTGGTTAAGAGCGCGGGCTACTAACCCCAGGGTTCCGAGTTCGATTCACAGCAGCGACCTGATTAATAATAGTAATAATAATAATAATAATATAATAATAATAGTAACATCGTTAGGAATGAGAACCCAGGTTCGAAATTCCCCCAAGACACCTGACGAAGCCTGGAGGGTATATCAGCCGAAACGTTGTGTTAACAACAAACAAAATGAGGACACATATCCGTCAAATGTAAATAATGTAAATAATATATGTACTTACACACACACGCTTGCGCGCGCGAACGACGCTCATATTTTTTTTGCACTTGCTGAAATATTACACACACACACATGCACACATCAAAATACGTTCACTCTCAAACGCATATTCTAATACACATACACAGTCCCATAGACTTTCTTACACACAGTCTCTCATACACACGTATATTTTCATAATTGCACGTGCGACCCCAGTACACTCGAGTCAATGATGTGACATCACGCAGTTTTGTTAGAAGTGGCAGCCAAATCTCTCTCAGCTGACGTAATTCACAATCTTAAAAAGAAGGTCACATTGAACAATGTATTTCCAGGTAAACTATTCCCGAAAATATGGTAGTTAGATGCAAAATATAATAAATGCTGTTTAGTTATTTTCTGATAAAAAGAGAAATGAGGAGAGAGAAGAGAATGAGAGCATACAGGAGAGAAAGATTGTGTGAAAGGGTGTAGTTCTCTGCATGTGATATTAACTCACATGAAGCCGTCTCTCGTTCTATGATGCAAACTTCATGTATTAAAGTAATCTAAACTGAAATTTTCCAGCAAGTTAATTTATGTTCCAAACTCCAGATTAATAAGTACAAAGTTATATTAAATTTATTTTCATTTTCAAAATTACCGTATTGCAACCTAAATATGGAAACGAAAGGGTTAACTCAATTATCTGCAGAGTTGTCTCTAAAAGGGATTTGAACTAAGAAGGGATGCAATTCAATACCAGAAATCATTCATTCGTACTGACTTCATATTAGAATGTTGCTGTTTTTATTTAGCCCGAGGCCAGTTCTGAACAAGCAAAACTACAATGAAAGGCATTCAGATATCATCATATCTTATTTTCAGATATGGTTTATTTAGGATTATTTTATAAAATGACTTCATCCATTTTTTAGATAGTAGAACGAGATTTGATGGAAGTTTGGCTGCTACTTCTAGCAGATTAAATGTCAGTATAGAGGCTCACTCTGTGTTAGCATGTTGACGATAAAAAGTGCTAAACGAGCGAACGATGTGAATCCCTTTACCATGATGGACAAAGTCTAATGAAAAGTTTGCACTCGGAGATGCGAACCAACAAGTTGTAACGGTTGTTTTACTTTAGAAGCGGCATCAACCGTGTGGTCGGTTACATGCTGTTTATTATTTGTACGGATTGAGTCTCTTGTTCAAGACAGTTTGGTCCTTTAAATTACACAAAATGCGCTGTTGTTATTATTCAAAATGGCAATAATAAAAGCAATTTATACTACATTAGACCCATCTTCTTTTCATATAGACAATCAGCAGGGAGATCTTTTATTGTCGTTTGTTGGAGTTATTGCTGGATTTTATTTCTCACTAATAATAGATTATTGGGAAAAGTTCACTGACTTGTATACTTATTTACATTCTCCCAATGGCAGAGATGTGTAGGATTTGCCTTAGTCTCTTGATATTCAACAGTTTTATTTATATTTTTCACTTGAATACTACTTCAATACTTAGCAAATAAACTTACCCTTTCGGTAAGAAAAGCATTTGTTATGTAATTAAACTGACTGGAATGACAAAAATCATAATGTAATAACCTTAATCTCTTTGTCTGTCCTTGTTTGTTCCCTCAATGTTTAACCCCTTGTGGGTAATAAAGAAATAAATATGTGTTAGTGAAAGTATGTGGAAGTGTACGAAGGTAGACTAATTATGAAGGAGTGATGCTAGATCTGTGAAATCTTGCAGGTATTAATTTTAACACTTATTAATAATTTCATTGTTTCTTTCCAGGTAAACTGACGTCTGACTGTTTAAAGAAGACTTCAAAAGTAACTGGCAGCAACAGCGGATATGATGTTATTATCGTATATCTGTATATTTTGTGTTCTACTCTCTAACTTTACAGTCATTTTAATTGGCAATGTTTGTATTTGATTTTGACTTTGAAAGATTCTACTAGAGACGTTACCATTTGCTTCAACTCAAATTCACGAACTTATCCAACTTTACATTCAAATTTACGATGACCATTTAATATTGGTTTCAAAGTTTGGTACAAGGCCAACAGTCCGTGGGGAGGGGCTAAGTCGATTAAATCGGCCCCAGTACTCTACTCGACTGGAACTTATTTTATCGAGGCCGAAAAGGTGGAAGGCAAAATCAACCTCGGCAGCATTTGATCTCAGAAAGTAAATACAGACGAAATGCCGTTAAGCATTTTGCCCGGTGTACTAACGATTCTGCAAGCTCGCCGGTTTAGGTAATTTATTATTGGTTTCAAATTTTGGCACAAGGCCAGCAATTGCGCAGGAGGGAGTAAGTCGATTAAATCGTCCCTTGTATTCAACTGGTGCTTATTTTATCGACCCAGAAAGGTATAACAGGCAAAATCAATCTCGGCGGAATTTGAACTCAGACTGTAAAGACGGACGAAACGCCGATAAGTATTTTGCCCGGTATGCTAACGATTCTTCCTGATCGCTACCTTCGGTAGTTTAATATTAGTAGAATATTCTGTTAAAGAAACCCCACCTCAAACTTCAGTCATTAGGAAATCGTTTCCTGCTCATGTTTTTCAAACATTAATTGCATCGATCTCGCCAAGACCGGTGAGGTCGATACAATTTGCTGATGACTATGGTGACAACCCATTTACAAGTACAGCAATGGTGTACTAAGAATAACAATGTAATTGATGCTGCAAGTGTTGTGGCACAGTCAACCTCACTATATTTCTATAACAGACTTAGCAAGAGTGAATTTTATTGCTGTTAACTAACGGAGAGTTTAGCGATTAATTTATTGATTGATTGATTAATTACTGCCATAACTTGGTGGGCGTTGATTTGGGTCCTGGACTTCGCCTTGTTCTCGCCTTATGAGAACAACACGACAATGAAACACTTATCACTGATTTAGTTCACACTAACAATAACACCAAGGATAGGCGTCGCTTATTTATTTATTCATTTATATATTTATCCCGGTAATTACTGAAAGAAAGTTCCCTTGTAGGAATCCAATGATGCAATCCAATGTTAGTTACGATATATGAACTATCATCTTATCGGTTGGACGACTGCCTCCGGAGTAACTCGACAAGCCGACTGTTTTCTGATACTATCTCATCAGTATTACTGCCATCATGACCACCATGACCAAGACAACGATCACGACTACGACGGCTACCACGAGCACCACCTTTCTTTGGAAGATGATATCATCGAGATTGAGGATGATTTGTTCATTCTTCAGCCAAAAACACAATGTGCTATAATAACATAATAGGTTCTTCTATTTGATGAGTTAAATAATTTCAGAATTGGTTTCTTTTCACTGACTACAAAAGCTCAATAGTTTAAGAGACTGGGAAATGAGAAATCGTACCGGTATGCTTTTCTGAAAGGTATTAGCAACATAAGAGAAGTTAAATGTGTATAATCAATAGAAGACGGACTATCGTCTGGATCGTTCTTTCACAATCAGCCGAACAAAAATCTAAATATTGGTTTCTTTTGACGAAGAACAAAAATAATTTTTACAGGGAGATCGTTCAACCAATTGAATCAGCATAATATATTTCTAGAACTTAATATATAACTAATGGCTTTGTTAAATATATCTAAATGAAGATTTTTTTTCAATAGAGTATGGAACTAAATAAAACATAGAACTAAGAATGACATGAATAATTTTATTAGACTCTTAGATTTAGCCCTGAAATCTGGTAATTACTTCGATTTCATCTTTTTCTAAAATGGGAGTGAGACAAAGCTGTCAAGCAGTTAGTCATGACATAATATATTTAACACTTGTAAAGATCTGATCGTTAGTTCGAGCCGTACTCTCCAAGACTTTTCTTACAGATCTAGTATTTTAGAATACCTCTAACTCAATCAAATCTCATAATTCAAAAATTTGAGATTAATGTTAACTGATTACTCTTAAAGGCCATCAGTTAGATCTGGTATTGAAAAGGTCTAGTAATCAGTCGGAGCCATCAGTTTCAAAAAGCTGCCAGTCAGTTAGAAATATCTCATTAAAAATATGGCAGCACACTAAAATATTTTCATAGAGAATATCTTTGAATAGCTTGTGGGAAATAATGCCAAAAATAAATAAATAAATAAAATGATCGAACCATCAATAAAATATTATTGCAGATAAAATGTTAATATTTAAAAGTATTTTTATAAACAAAGAACAAATATTTCAATTCTGTCTAAAAGTATCAATCATATTTCGACTTTAAATGCTTTAAATATTGATTTCTAGCTGAAGCTAGAAATATTTAAAGAGTGGTATTGTCAATTGGTCGAACCAATATATGACTGGTATCTTTTTTTTTTTATCGATTCTGAAGGTTCGAATGTCAAAGCGAAAAAAGAAGTATAGAGAGACAGAAGTAAAATCTGAAGAGCTTTTATTTTGGTGGATGCATCACAGTTTTTGGCATTCTACTGCCTTCTCTTTGAAATTTTGTTCAGGTTGTCATAGAATAACTTGTAGCAAATGATAAGTGCTGCGAAGTGAACATGGTTTAATTCCATATTGAAGCTAATTCTTTTATTATCTAAAATAGAACCATATTGCTTGATTAACTCTGAAGAGGATATGGCTGTCATACAATTTTATTACTCTTTTAAATAATTCGTTAGAGTCGACATAACTCAGTCAACAAGTAAGCGGATGCTGGCGAACAAAGGAGCTTGGCTTCTAAAGTCTGTCTGGTCTGATGTATCAAGTTTGCTTAAGAATGACGTCTGAATAGTGTCATCAGCAGTGTGTATCTTTGTTGAAATAACAGTGAAAAGATGATGCTTATACCGAACTTGAACTAATTTCAATTTTATTTCATATAATCTGTATAACTTTTGACCTGTTGAGCAGAGTTGGGATGCATATTTCACGTCCAAACAATTTACTAAAAAAAAAAAAACAAATGCTAAAACAAAATAAATCACGGCGTTTATAAATTTAGGGTTTGAGGAGGCATCTATTAGATATGTTAATATCGCTAGCGAGGTGGAGTAACAGAAATACTGGGATTTCGGACTAAACATCAACTATTTAGTGTTGTTCTCTATATTCTGAATTCAAGTCCTACGTAGGGAAATACTTTTCAACCTTCCTTTGCGATCGGAGTAAATACGAGTCATGCAAAATTGTTGATTCACTCAGCTGCACATCTCCCAAAAATGGTTGATGTCATGGCAAAGTTAGAATTTATCTTTATTTAATTTAAAATGCGCAACAATAATTCCTTTCAATGAGCCGAAGTGACAGCTCAGTTTCGATACTTGATTGGAATCAGTACACGTCACTTGTATCACTTCTTACTATTCACTTCTCATCTATCAGATTTCATATCCAAGTAAAATATAATGGTTTCCTTCAACCAAAATACAAATAGGTTTTGGGGTTAAGAAGATCGCGATGCAAATGTGTGGTACTGGGTTCGATATCATCGCACAGTACCTTAGACAAGTATCTTCTACTTAAGTCTCAGGTCGGACAAAGTCTTGTGAATGAAGTTTGATGGAGGAAGACTGTGACAGTAGATCCATTGAGGAACTATTCATATCTTTCGGTGGTAGACTTAATTCAACGGTTATTTTAACACTGCCCTCACGTCTTTTAACACTAACCCTCAAGCGTCTTTAGTCCATTTTGTTGCAAGTATTCTGGCCAAGTTTCCGTTTGACGCTAACTTACTTCCTCTTACTAGCTACTGAGATAGTCATGAACGCTGTCTGAGTAATCAATCTAAAAATATTGAATATCTTACATTGTTGCAGAAGAAGGGTAAAGTTAATTAAAAGAAAGCTATTCTAGAAGAACGAAACGCAATCTTGATTTCGGCAATGCTTGAGTTTAGTACTTAAGAGAGAGATGACATTACCGTTTGGTATGAGGACCGCCACTCTACTGTGTTTGCCACACTAAAAGCCTAGAGTAAATATTTACGTGGTTGCTAGATCTGCTAGAAAAGGCTGTCAAATTCCCCTCACACTACATCCTACATTTTGTAAAAGAATACAATTTTGATAATAGTTCTGGATGCATTATCTTAAACAAAGATGGATGGTCATGACTAGAAAGCTTTAATCATAGATCTACTCACGGTAAACATCGAGCAAAACAATAGTAACAACGAAATGCCATATTGAACATTAAAATTGAAGGAAAAAAAAAAAAAAAGGAAAATGCTTTTAGGAATAACATTTTTTGAATAAATTTATTAGAATAACATTTTCTTTTGTCTGAGAATATTTTTTTTCACCATTTTTTCTGTGTTCTTCGTGACTAATAAACACTCATTTGTCGAATATTGACACTTAAGGTCAACTTCCATTTTTTAAAACTGATTTTTGATTCGCTTGTAATAATATTTAAAAAAAATTAACGTTGAATAAAAATGTAGTTAGTCTAGCAGGAATTGAAAATGAAAAAATTACGCATAAATGTATTTTTTAAAATTATATTTTATAAATAAAATATGAAGGTGCTTATTCAAATCGGTTGTCTATGAGTAATCAGTTCAGAAATATTTCTACGTCTTACTACGAGTTCTCACAATAAACATCAGTTTATCTCCACACCAGTAACCGCATTGCTGCTGAAATATAGTTGTAGTTGTATTACAACTTCTCAACTTCTCATCGAAATTCTGTCTGGATCTAAATCCAATTTTCTTTGGTGATCATATTAACTGTCATGGCGCTCCTTCATTTGCATATTGGCCAGAAATAAAATCCTTCTTTAATGGAAAATATATTCAGAAGCAATCTTCTAAACTAAAAGTCCATTTTTATTTCCAGATCACATTTGCTCTTTTTTTTAGAGAAAACCACAACCACCACACAAACAGCAGCGCAACCACCGCCACTACTGACACACAACCACCATCACCACTATCACAACCACCACTATCACAACACAAACAGCAGTACAACCACCACCTCTACTGCTACACAATTAACACCACCACCACCACCACCAATGCTGCCGTTGCTGTAGTCGTCGTCGTCGTCCTCGTCGTCGTCATCATCATCATCATCAGCAGCAGCAGCGGTAGTGTTAGTAGCAGTAGTAGTGGTGGTAGAAATGAAGTTTTCTTCACAAGTGTTCTGTTCTTTCGCTCCTTGCAACATTCTGGCATCAATTTTCACGTTATTAAATGTAAATTCCAGGTTAACATTCCATGTAACTTTCAGTTTATCTACTTTCATTTTTTTCGCTGAAAATCTCACAAAATTGTTTACTTAAAAGTATGATTCCTTAATGGCGAATGGAAAAGTTTCTGTCATTTAAATGAGAAATTCAATCATTAGAATAACCTTGAATAACTTAAATTATACGAAAGATAAATATATTCTTTAATCTTAGCATGAACAGATTTTATTTACTTTTCTTCATTAAACTAAACGTTGTTTATTCTTTTTCAGTTATTGAACCATCAGTTTTGTTTAATAACATATTTATTATCTTACAAAATGTATACTTGTACGTGATTCCATTAAATGTTGGGGATTTTAAGCAAATGATTTTATATTTTAGAAGGAGTATTCTTTTCATCATAGGCGTGGTTATGTGGTAAGAAGTTTGCTTCACAATCACACTGTTCTAGGTTCAGTCTCACCGTGTGTCACCTTGGTCAAGTGTTTTCTACTACAATCTCGGACCGACCAAGGCTTTACGAGTGGATTTAGTAGACGGAAACTGAATGAAGTTCGTCGTATAATATATATATATATATATATATAAATTGGGTTGTCTGGAAAGTTCGTGCCGATTTTTAAAAGAAAGAAAAAGGTCAATAAATACTTGCCATTACATTTTTAATCAACCAAATATGAACCATTTTGTTGCACAATGCGTCTCCATCTTTCCTTGAACTTGAAAATACCCTCTTCCACAAATTGAGGTTGTTTCATGGCAAATAAGTCGAAAGGTAAGCTACTATAAATTGGCACAAACTTTCCGGACAACCCAATAATTGAATGGGTGCTGAAAAATTCCTGGCTTTAAGGGTATCACAAAAGGCCTTGTTGGAGGCCCAACCTTTCGAGTTCTTTAACAGGGTTTAGGAAAACTGAAGGACCGCTGCAATAAGTGTCTGAATCTGAGAGGGGAATATGTTCCATAACAGTCATAATTAACTGATCCTCTTGTATTTTCTTTTACCCAAAGCCAAGAACTTTTCAGCACCTTCTTGTAATGGTTAGTGACAGGAAAGGTATCTGGTTGTAAAGCAATGTCTCAATAATATACTTGTCTAATCCATGCTACCATGAAAAAATGGCCATAAAAATGAATGTAGTGGTCATCTTACTCACCACCATAACCCCCCCACCACTGCCATCAACAAATTCACCATTTTCATCACCATCACTACCTTCAGCATCTCACACCAGCATAATTGTCTTCATCAGCACAGTCAACAACTTCACTATAAGTCAATAGGGTTGCCTCCATTTAGTTGCTTGTCTTGCTAGAAATAGCAGCCAAATCTCCCACACATCACACTTATACTGTCTTGAGGTATATCTGGGGCATTGTAATCCCTGATATACAAAAAGGTGTCATGTTCATGGTTGGAGGGTCTTTACTCATAGGTCTGCTTGATAAAAGTTTAACTTGGCGCTAAACAATAAGAAAACACCATCTTCAACACTGCCAGTGGTTCCTTCACCATCATCTCAATCACCTTCATGATCACCATCAGCGCCACCTTCATCAGCAAGGGGTCCTCTACATGATTGCTCAACATGTTAGAAATGGCAGCCACCAAATTCCTGTTGAATCACAGCCTACTATCTTATTTCTTTATTGCCCATAAGGAGCTAAACATAGAGGGGACAAACAAGGACAGACAAATGGATTAAATCGATTTTATCGACCCCAGTGCGTAACTGGTACTTATTTAATCCACCCCGAAAGGATGAAAGGCAAAGTTGACCTCTGCAGCATTTGAACTCGGAACGTAGCGGCAGACAAAATACGGCTAAGCTTTTCACCCGGTGTGCTAACATTTCTATTTCTGTATTACCCACAAGGGGCTAAACATAGAGGGGACAAACAAGGACAGACAAACATATAAAGTCGA
>JAOPJW010000002.1:4543774-4553864 GCA_027122535.1 Octopus maya | reverse complement strand
AACAGCGTGTATCTGTAAAATTCTATTTTCTACTGGGGAAAACGGCGGCCAAAACAGTTATCATGATTCAAACAGCTTACAAGGATGTTGCCATGAACAAAACAGAAGTTTAGAAGTGGTTTTCACGCTTTAGAAATGGTCACTTGTTGTTTGAAAACCAACCTCATGCAGGGCAACCGTCGACCTACCGAACGAATGAAAGCATCAGAAAAATTCATGAACTGATTTTGGAGGACCGTCGCTGAACAATTGACAAACTTATTTATATGACTGGTGTGTTCTGGAGCTCCTGTCAACAAATGTTGTGCAAGAAAATGCAAATGAAACGAGTTTAAGCAAAATTTGTACCTCGTTTGCTCATGGAAGATCAAAAGCAGTCACGACTAAATGTGTGTCGTAAACTGAAAGAACAGTTAGAAGTTGATCCGGACCCGTTTTTGATGGTCATCACTGGTGACGAAAGCTGGCGACACGGCTACGATCCGGAAACGAAGCAGCAAGCAAGTCAATGGACGTATTCAATTCCCCCACGACTCATGACTCAAAAAAGCACGTCGTAAAAGAAGTAAAATATCTTAGAGAAATTCAAGCCCATGTTAGAGCATATATGTCTGTGAATTCGTCTGTGCATTGTTTGAACTCTTTGCTGGCTTCTCAGGGTTCGGGGTGAAAGAGCTGAAGGGAAAGAACTGGTGATTATAGTAATGATGGAGCCCGTAGGCAAGATAAAATATACCGGCTTTCATGTAGACAGAGGTTAAAAATCTGACTTCTGCAGTTTAGGTAGATATCTGGCTGCTGAGAGCTTTTTAATATTCTTTTCTCGGCTAAATGTAATCAGAATTTAATTGCAACAGAAAATGCTGATAATGTTTAGCCGAGAAAAGAATCATATAAAATTCTCACCACCCAAACATCTACCTAAACAGCAAAAGTGAAAGTTTTAGTCCTTGCCCACATGAAAGCAGATATATTTGACCGTGACCACAGGTCCATCATTACTACAATCAGTTCTCCACCTTCGCTCTTTTTCCCCAACCCTAAATCTTGAGAACCCAGCAAAGAGTTTAACCAATGCGTAAACGAACACAAACATATACGCTCTAGCATGAGCTTCAGCATTCGAATACACTCCTCTCTGAAAAAATCTTACACACACGATATCCTTACTCGAATAACAACTACTAAACTGTACACACATTTTCAGAAAACTATTCAGGGTTAAGGAGCATAACTCTTGAGATAACCCTTGTTCAGGTCGTTCCTAGTTTTTATAACATTTACAAGCCGGGTGTGTTATTTCACCTCCATTAATGGAGAGCAGTCACCATGCACTATAGATAGTAACAATCTAGTCATATTTGAGTGGACAGAAGTTGGTTTAATTCTCTGGTGGCTGTATGACCACTTGAAACTATACAAGTTGCTCTGTTTTCTAGAGTATTCTCATAGATAAAACGTGCAGTGTAAGCACTTAACTTACTTTTCCGCAGCGACGATAAATTTGCATATAATTATAATGATGGAGAAAACACGATGTAATTCATTATTTATTACATGCATTGTTAATTATATGCATATTCGTAAGATGTATATAAATTTATATTGTTTGGTGTTTTGTTTTTTTTTACTTATTAGTGTACGTGTGTGTTAGCATTTCAAAATCCACACCAAATTGTGTGTATGCATAAATGCAGAACAATATTAACAGTGCTTTTATAATATCTATATGTATAACTTTTATTTTTATCTTTCAGAATTCCTCAAAAGACCGTTGGAGGATTATATAAAACAGCTACCAAAAGTCCGCATAATCAGAAGTACAACACGACTAGGTTTAATTCGAGCGAGGTTATTCGGGGTAAATGCATCCAGGAGTGAAATAATTACGTTCCTAGATTCACACTGCGAATGTGTGGCAGGTATCAATAATAATTTCTGTTTATCCATAGGTTAAAATCAATTTTGTTACGGAGGTGATATTGTAGAGTAGACCAAGTGTATTACTGATAATTATTGTATTGTTATCGAATATTCAATATTGATTTCCCTTCAGGACAAAAAGTCATATATTTGTATTGTAAGAAATTTAGAATCTCAGTCATTCAGCTAGTCTCTGCATACACAGAAGACAAATTTTGACATTAGTTGTATAAGCCTATGATCACAAATTAGACGGAGTAAACAACTTGTTAAATTAACTCACTTTCTAACTCCTGCACATGACATTGCTCTCATAAATGGATAGCAGCAATGATATATGTGAATTTACTTCAAACAGAACTTAAAAATGCTTCCTAATGTCAGCTAAATAAGATCATATCACTCAGATCTATGACATTAGAGCACTGGAAGTTTGTATTTCTGGAAGAAATCCAATTGTCATTCAATTAATGTATTTCCCACTGACAATGAGCATATACTAAATTATTTCCTAATAACTTTCAGATAAATGGGTATTTTCCCATGAAATTTTCTACGAATGCGTTTTAAATGGTGTAGATTACGATTATATAAGTATTTGTTGCGAAAAGCTTTTCGGAGAGGTGGTTGCCAGGAGTTGTAAATAATTCACACGTCTCAGTTTGTTTCTTCATAATTCCAAGTAAAATGGGTAGTTTTAAATTAAGGTTTCTACAAATACCTTACTGATGGGATAGATTACCAGTATATCGGAATTTATTGTGAAAAAAATGTTTTCAGAGAGGGAAGGAGTGTCGCATAATTCACACCATGTCTTAATGATGTATACTATAAAAATGCTACTCCACCCTTTCCCTTCTGAAATTTGTTAAAAGAATATCTTTTAATAATTTGAAAATAAATTATCAGAAGTGAATTTGTTGGCATGTCACTTTGCTAAGCTATTGTCCTCAGAACATACCAACATGATCCTTGCTATTTTTGCATACTAAGCGACTACTTAGTGGATGGGCTACCTTTGAATTTCTTTAAAAGAGAAAAAATAACGTGACTAAGTTAAGTTAAAATCATATCTTATTTCTTCATAAATTTCAATGCTGTCTTTTGGTGCTTGGATTTATTTTAAATTTATTTACTGAGTGAGTGAGTGAATAGTATTGTAAGACGAATAAACGATACGATGAAGAAATAAACGTAACATCAGATAAATTACACAAACTAGCAATTTAATGTGTAACAAATATACCTAACAAATATAACCTTAAGAAGAGGGTATTAAAATGAAATATTTTACACAAATTTCAAAAAGTATGTTTTGTTCTTTGTTTAAAGACTGGTTGCGCCCTATGCTAGCAAGACTTGTTGAGAAACCGCATTCTGTAGTATCACCAGTCATTGATACTATTGACAGTAATACATTCGAGTACTTCACCGCTCTCGGGAATGATGTCAATGTCGGCATATTTGACTGGTCTTTAGCTTTTAAATGGATGCTATTACCAGAAAGAATTAAGAAAATCCGAAAATCATATTTAGACCCGGTTATGTGAGTATACCATTTCTTTGCACATTCTATATATTCGATATATGTAGTCGATATGCGTTTCACTTCTTATGTCAAAATATTTTATAGTCGTGATTAAAGATTAGGTGACAATTACCTCAGTGCACTGCTGGGTTAATTACTGATGGCTTTTCAATGTGTGGCATACAGGAATAATTAAAACAACGATAAAAACTCGAAGTGACAAGACCGACAACTAAAGTAACACTAATGATATCTAACACAGGCAGAATGTCTAACGTTTCTGCAACTGATAATATTAGTATGATAGTTTATTTAATGTATTTACAAAAGATGACACAATAAATCTGACAATCGGCCACTGTACTTCTCAACAGGAAAGATTCGCTGGGAACTACCGAGTGTCAAGAAGAAATATAAAAAATCAGTCATTAATGTTGTCCACTACTTATTCGACCCACAAATCTTGTTTCGTGTCCTTGTTGACTGACTAATAAACGAAAGCAAATCTCTTTTATCGACAACAGCAAATTTTTTACAAAAATTGGTTTAAACTTAGAATGGTTAGTGTCCAATTTAAAGCAGCTGTGAACCATACATAAGAATGATATAGAAGTGAAGAAGTATGAAGCTAGGCTGTTACAAGGAAAGTATTTTCATGAATTGGATATGAATTATTAAAAGAAATTATCTCTAGCTTGGGTGAACAAATCCGGCCGAAATGGATAGCAGAGCAACAACATTCGATATCAGGATATAAGTGAACATGAGAAGGATATGTTTCTATTTTGAACACAAATTTTAAACCTGCATTCTGTCACCAAAAGCGAAACGACAATAGTCAATATACAATTTGAAAGGAAAATGACAGGAATCTAAATATAACTATGAATCTAAACAAAATAGCTAATTTAAAAAGGCATATACTTAAAGCACACGGAATATCAGCAATCGAGATGGAACAATTAAAAGAATACACAACTAAAATACAGCAAACACAAGGTCTAAAAAGATAAAAATATTGGGAATGTAAATGACCAGTATGGAACCAAATTTTGCCAAACAATGTAAATCACAAAACTAACAAAACAAAAAATGAAAACATTCATAGAATGCAGATCAACATAAAATGAACGTGAACAACACAAACAAAAATACGAAAAACATGGATTATTAAACATATCTAAAACTATGAAAATAAAAGATGAAAATCTTAAATATGATAATAATATAAAGGCGGAAGAAATCAAAGAATTGGAAGCAATATATTTCCATGTTAATCAACAAAATAAAGCTAAATAAGTCAGTAACGGCGATAATAAAAATAATAGTTGTTTATCAGAGGCATAATGAAAAATAACAATAATATCAATATCACTAGCTAGAACGAAATATATATGCGAGTAGCTATTATATTTGAAATAGAAAAGTGAGTGATATTTTCAACATATTGATATAGGAATATCAAATATAAACATCGTACAGAGAAAATAGATAAGAGAACAATCTTTTACAGTCTTCAAATCAATAAGAAAATGATAAACAATTATTAAAAAAAATATATTATGACAAATACATGCCAAATATGACATCTGAAACAAAAGATCCTTGTTTAATGGCAAAGAATCTCTCTTTGAAAGAGTAAACAATGATTCTTTGAACAAGACTAATCTAAAGTAATTTTACCGATGAACTCCTAAAAGTAAACAATAGGTATAGGTTGGGAAACTATCACCACGTACAACAGTGTTAAAAACAATTTGTAGGCAATTTTGGGATATATTAACAATACTGAAAGTAGCTCTGACGCTGCAAATAATCCAGAACATCATAAGATATGATTGCAAACTTCTAGTTAAAACATTTAACAGAGCTGGCAATCTACAGCTTCGTTGCCATCTAATATTTCTCAGTAAGACTGTATATTACCAAACGTGGGCAGTCGTCATATTATAGCATGGCGAGAATCCAGTCACTACACATTATGATTTGTTCAGGGTGATAAAATAGCCATCTCCATTGAGATATAAAGTTTTCAACAATTCTGTGAAAGCTTCAATGGATTTTTTTAAAAAATGCCAATATTTGAAATGTTTCCTGCTTTTTTTTTTTTGATCATAGAAAACATTAAAAAAAATATATCACATATTTTTGTACATATGTGGTTCTTATATTTGCAGGACTCCGACAATTGCAGGTGGTCTTTTATCAATGAGAAAAGATTTCTTTGAAAGATTGGGCACTTTCGACCCCGGTTTTGAAACGTGGGGTTCTGAAAATCTTGAGCTATCTTTTAAGGTAAGATGCCTTTTCTTTGATATCAAGATGACAACTATTAAGATTACTATACATAAAATAATATAGTGATTACATTAGTGTGGTAGTACAATATTTATTGCCCACAGGGGGCTAAATATAGTGGGGACAAAAAAGGACAGACAAACGGACTAAGTCGATTACATAGTACATATTCTTGGCATCTCTTCTCGTAATTTCTGTAGGAGTCACATTGACTCTGAAGACGTCTATTCCTGTTAGTAACCTATTATTGAGAATGTAGAGCATAATAATGCTGTAAGTTGACTGAAATGACGAGTTTGTCTTATTCGCACGTGTGTGGTTCTGTTACATTCTAACAACGGAGTTGGCGATGCTTTTCATGCAGGTGTAACTAACTTTTATATCATATTTCTTGTATACCTTATAGTATTTGTTATTGTTGGGGAAATGTCTGCATCATAATGTTAAGAGAACGTTAGGAAGTTTCTAGTTACGTGGGGTCGAATCGGTTTTCATTTCGCATTTTTACTTGCCTCGACGATGTAACTTTTTTTATGTATTGTATGGCTAGTTACATCTAGATAAATTTAGGAAAGATTTTATACCAACGTTTAAAGAATTAAATTCAAAACTTGCCGTTAGAGATTGAAGTAAGCATTGTAAACATCTTAAGCATCACATTAAACCTAAACTTCGGTAAATGCCACTTACACAGAAGCATAATGAAGAACTACGTTACAACACATCGTTGTACTCATTCATGTTCAATAATAAACTTCATCAGCAGAATTAACACGAATTTGCATCATATCTTCTGACAAAAAAATAATCGTTCAATCATGCTGATTGCTTGTGTTTGGACAGTTATGCTAAATAGCTGTGAAACATGGGCTGTAACTGCAGAGATGTGAAAGCTTGAATGAAAGGAAGCTCGCATGTTCCACCGGATGTATAATGTCATTGTACATGTGCGACAGAGGGTAAAAGTTTGAAGGGAAAATTACGTGTAAGCGGCATCAGATCTAGTGTGCAAGAGAGAAGACTGCGCTGGTATGGTCATGTGATGCATACAGATGAAGATAGCTGCATAATGCAGTGACAATCTCTAAGTGTAGAGGAAATCTGGAAAAAGTTGACCCAGGAAGATATGGGATGAAGTGGTGAGAAACGATCTTCGGATGTTGAGCCTCACTAAGATGATAAGTACCAAGGTCTTTGGCGATTTCCTGTGCTTGAGAAGAAAAAGATAAGTGAAGTCGTGGTAGGCCTCACACACATACACACACACACACATGCACACACACTCACGCACATAATCTGTTTTCTGTAAAAACTCCCCAGCAGCCCATCATCCACCTCTGCAGACCACCACCCATGATCGCTACCCACTACCCATGCAGACCCCTCCACTCTGCTTCATGTGCCTATCAGCACACTCTCCACTCCCTCACATTTCTACCATATCCACCAACCAGCCACACCAAATTCTCTCACCATTACTTGGTACAGTCACCTCTTCCACTTCTCCAAATCGCCCTTCACACTCTTATGGACGTACTCCTCTATCCCCTTCGTGCTACTTACCTTGTTATCTATGTGTAGGTCCCTATGCATCTCCAACACCATCTAATTTTCTCTCGCTCACTCTGATTGTCTCTCTATCTTGCTCTCTAATTTTTATCTTTCCTCCGTCTCCTCTCTTTTCCTACTGGAGTAGTTAAGTATCTCTTCTGTAGTAAGACACCTCACTCTATTCCTCCATTATATTCTCATCTATCACCTGGTACAAAGCCACTCTCCAGCTGGTTTCGATGCCACATAAGCTGCACTAGTGCTGATGTCATATAAAATGCACCCGGTGCTCTCTAAAAGAAGGTTGGCGTTAGGAAGGGTATTCGGACGTAGAAACAATGCCAACACAAACAACGGAGCCTGGTGCAGCATTCTGGCTTGCCAGCTACTGTTAAACCATCCAACCCATGCCAGCATGGAAGACAGACGTTTGCTGTTGATGATGATGATGATGATGATGATGATGATGATGATGATGATGATGATGATGATGACAACGACGACGACGATGACGATGACGACGATGATGATGATGATGACGATGACGGTAATGATGACGATGATGATGACGATGACGATGACGATGATGACGATGATGACGATGATGACGACGATGATGATGATGATGGTCGTGATGGTGATGATGATTTAAGTTATGATGATAAATCGTGTTCAGAATACAGCTACTCAAAAGAAAGTAGTCAGCTAAATGCCTTTCCCATCGAAGTTAACTGCTAGCTACATACTAAAAATTCTGGTTAGACATCCGAAAATGTTAAACAACGGTGTACAAAAACTAAATCTTACCTTAAACCGATGGACGTATATACACTACTTAAGTACAAACTCGTTTCAGAATTGTGCGCTAACTCTTAAAGCTTTTAGGATGAGAATAAACTAGAACTACGGTAGACTTTATTTACATCATTTGATTACAACATTCATCCGTTCTTATATGGGTGCTATTTATTGCAGACATGGATGTGTGGAGTTCGTATTGATATTATACCGTGCTCTCATGTTGGGCATATATTTCGGGCAATGGTATGGCTTTCCCATCGAAGTTAACTGCCAGTTACATGCTAAAAATTCTGGTTAAATATCCGAAAATGTTAAACGATAGTATACGAAAGCTAAATCTTACCTTAAACCGATGGACGTATATACACTACTTTTTCATGTTTTACTTCACTTAAGTACAAACTCGTTTCAAAATTGTGCGCTAACTCTTAAAGCTAGGGTGTATAAGCTAGGGAATAAACTAGAACTACGGTAGACCTTATTTACATCATTTGGTTACAACATTCATCCGTTCTTATATGGATGCTATTTTTTCCAGACATGGATGTGTGGCGGTCGTATGGATATTATGCCGTGCTCTCATGTTGGGCATATATTTCGGGCATCTTCCCCTTATAAGTGGCCAAAGGGTGTTGCTGTAGTAAAGAAAAATGCTATAAGATTAGCGGAAGTCTGGATGGACAATTACAAAAATATATATTACAATCGAATTAACTGGAATTTGGTGAGTAAAACTGATTTCTAAAAGATAATCTGAATCTAATTTCTTTGATTTTTATACTTGTAGCAAGAGCCAAAGAATACCGTGAAGCTAATTAATCATGCAATTTGGTTACGATTGTTGCTTGAAAATAGTTCTTCTTTCTATTATCAGAGCCGTCGTTAAAGACGTGACGATTGAAGCGATCTCATTCCTGTCTAAAGCATCCGAGGCCACCAGTCTAATCAAAAAATAATCACTATGATTAACATTTTATTAAAAAGTATCCAACGTTGTTCCTCGTGCATCTGGTTCAATCATCACCGAACATATTCAGATATACTGTTAATTGTTGTAATATTTAAAAAAAATTTCTTAAAATATAATGTTTAATCGTTTTTTTTTAAAGTTTGAAATTGTAAATAATTTTAAAATGTATTTAAAAGCAATCTATTTACGAAGTCGATATGTTTTTTAAATCTCCAGGAAAATGGTATATTGTACTAGAAATTATTAATTTGATCTTTTCTAGGTAAATTATGGTGATGTTAGTCAGAGAAAAACACTCCGTGAAAACTTAAAATGTAAAACTTTTAAATGGTATTTGAAAAATATAGTACCTGAAATGTTATGGATTAAAGAAGTCATTAATGATGGATTGGTAAGGTCTCAATTAATTCCTCTCATAAGTGGACATAATAACTATCTATATAATTTGTTCCATATTTCAACAGATTTTTTCCTCTAAAAATTCTATATTTTGACTTAAGCGTTTCTGTGCTAAATTCACACAAGAGTTAATTCTATTCTTTTGTTTTCTGTTTATATTTTGAGTCAAATAACGGGACCTTAGATCACCAATATTAATCTTTTCTACTCTAGGCACAAGGACCGAAATTTTGAGGGAAATGACCAGTTGATTAGATCGACCACAGTACGCAACTGGTACTTAATTTATCGACCCCCGAAAGGATGAAAGGCAAAGTTGACCTCGGCAGAATTTGAACTCAGAGCATAAAGACAGACAAAAAAAGCAAATAGACAAATCCTTTCTATTATAGGCACAAGACCTGAAATTTGGGGGAGAGGATAGTCGATTACATGCATTTAATATACAAATAAGGAGTGGCATTCAGAGAATGGCAAACACATCAAAAATTGTCGCTCGTTTACCAACCACATGGTTCAAGGTTCAGTCCCACTGCGTGGCACCTTGGGCGAGTGTCTTCTACTATAGCCTCGGGTCGACCAAAGCCTTGTGAGTGGATTTGGTAGACGGAAACTGAAAG
>JAOPJW010000002.1:4519352-4530362 GCA_027122535.1 Octopus maya | reverse complement strand
ATTCGTCAAGATACGACCACTCACTGTAGATCCTAGATTCAGAGCGTAGAGGAAATAGATTTTATATTGGAGGATCTGAATATAATTTAATTACAAAAAGAATATCAGATGCCTTTTTTTTGATGAACATCTGCACATCCTTTGTCGAGAATATAGAACCGGTGAACAAAGAATTTGCAGTTATTGTGTGGCGGACTGACTTTCACTGAGAATTTGTCCGGTAACGTAGCAACACCTACTTCTACCTGAAGATACTCAAGGACCATTAAGTTATTCGGTCTTCCACACTATTTTTTACTGACACTAACCATATCATATAAACAGACTTTGAATCTCCCCTTGTGTTCTCTTACAATTTTTTTAAACAGGAATATTCTCCCAAACCTCTCCACTGCCCTTATCTGCAGCTAGCTCAATAGTTTCATATCATCTCTTACCGCTTCCCTGTCCTCTCACATATCCTTTCAACTGGTTTGCTTTCCCTCCTGGATCCTCGTATCTCTTCTTGATAATGGATATGAAATCTCTCAGTACTGTACACCGTCATCTCCCACAGTAATGATCTATCAGCCTTTAATCATTTTCCAATCTTCCGCCCTCTACCCGAATCTAATACATCCATGCTTCTTCACTGAACTGAACTTGTTTTATCCTCAGTCTCTTCTCCGCTGAGTTCAATCAACAAACCACCAGTATGGTTATCAAGATGGGATCAGTTACAAAGAACTCTTTGTGGGCTATTTTCATATATTTAACCAATTCACCGGACCCACATTGATAAACCCCACATCTTCACGTCAATGCATTATAATTACGCTGATTCTCAACGTACCACAATTTTCTTCTTCTCCCCTTACTAAGCCTAACACTGCTAATCTAGCAATTTCTACGATTCTGCTGTCTATGCAGCAGCAACTCGAATTTCTTTTTGAAATACCAGGAAATCCACCAATTTCTCCTCACATTTGAATCATCGTTTGTTGCAGTGTTCCATCAAGCCTAAACAGTTCTAATCCAAGACACCCATAGATAAAGTTTTTTTTTATTCTACTACATTTTATCCGGTAACTCTGCACTGTCTACAACTTTCATTTGCTTTACAATGGTTCTAAAATTGCTACGATCTTTCTCAGTCCTGCCATCTTTTAATAAAAAAAACTTTACATGATCTATTTGTCAAAAATTCCATCCAAATAAATCCCTTACTGTCACTTTCAAAAGTTACCGCTCTGTATCCCAGTCTTGTTCCTTTCATATGCAACAAAGCTTCCATAAACTGTTCCTAAGTCCAGCAACAAGCCACTTTAGTTACATCACTACCAACCTTTTTTGCTACATCAACTATAAAATACGCAGAATGCTATACGTGTGACATACTTGCTACCGTCAAAGAAGATCGTTCGCTTCCATGAGTACCTTCTCTATGTGCTAAATAACTTCAAAGTACATTCCAAAGTGGCAACTTGATACTTTTATTCGCCAAGATACTTCTAGGACCATCTTAGAAATGCAAGCACCAAGAAAAACATATCTTTGCTAAAGTGAACTAAATACAAAAGACCATTAGTTAGCTATAGTAAACTATTTGTTTAGATAAATGACACGCTTCAAAGTAATATTTGATGATTTTCTTTTAATTACGAATAAAATACGAAAAGGTGTACATTAAAGAAAAATAACTTTTTCCCAACGTTTGATTTGCCCAAAACCTTGCATTAAATCCAAATGCTTTTCGTCCATAGCTCATCACAAACGCTGTTCATAACATATGGCACTTAACTCTCAATCAAGTAATCAGAAAACACCTTTCGTTAATATTACAGATCCCAGTTGTGAAATAGTGGAGTCACTGTATACTTGTAAAATACTTCATTATGTTGTAAAGATCTCCTCGTGAGTAAAACATTTGGTAGTCTCGCCCGCTTAGAATTATGGAAACGAACATAAAATGCAGTATATCAACTGAAACAGCTCAGTAACGATAGCTAAGATAAAGATATGAAATATCACTTACACTTTCACGTGTTCCCCATCGTTGATCCACAATATTAGAAACGGCATAAAATGGTAGTAAAATGTACATTGCCGGGAAAACAACCAAAAAGGTGAGACCATGAATTAGAGTCCAGGCTTCTTTGGGGTGTATTAAAGCAGCGTATAAAACAGCAGTCATCAGTAGTAAAATTAAATAGTATTGCTTGAACTGAAGCTGTCCGTCCTGAAGATCTGGCCAATAAAATCAGAGCATGAAAATTTTATCACGCGACATATACTCTTGTTAAATTGTTTATTACTCGATTTATTAATGATTGAAAAACAGGGTGTTTCTCTGACTAGGTAGTCATACAACGCATCATTTCAAGTGTTCGACTAAATTCGATTCTCCAGATTTAAGGGATGTTTTATGATACTTATTCATTTTATAAAAGTATTAAGGACATAAACAAAGTAATATAAAATTGGTAATCACAACTACATCCAAGACTCGATTCGCCGGAAGCTTATTTCTGGTTTGATTGCATTTACTTGGAAAATAAGCAAAATAAGAAAATATGCATACAAACTTACCATCAATTGTATCTACCACAAAGAATTTCATGTAACCAACGCTAACAGAGAGCACAATGCCTCCAAGAAAAATGGTAATTGCTGAAGTCACTGCTGACTGGGCTTGTATTGATTTTGTGGAACATATTACAGAATAAAGTATTAAACTTCCAATGCAGAATGGTGTAGTGTATAGACATGATAAACCGAAGAGGATATCTAAAGAGATTGTGAGAACAACAACAGTTGTTCCTGGTGATAACATCACTAACAGAAACATTTGCAGTATATAAATAATATAGATTAAAGAGAAGGTTGAATTATTTTGCGTGAGTCGTCTTATGTTGCCAAAAACGAGAATTAAATTTGACATTTCTGAGAGAACCCAGCGCTTTCTCTGTTTAAGAAATTCAAGAAAATTATCAGGACAGAATGTTGAGTTGTGTGAATATGACGAATATTCTAGCTTCCAGCCTTTTAACATCATTAAGGTACATAACCAGCGATCTTCACCTGCAAACAAGGAATATATTTAACAGATAATTTGTTTATAGAACTTCACATATTTTAACTACATTTAGCTACAATCTTCCCTAATAAATATTGAAAATTTGCAATTAAGAATGTTGCTTTAAAATTTCCAAAGTGGAAAAAATCAGTTATGTTGATAGTTGTAAAGAGTTATGCAAAGTAATTGTAGTAGTTTCAATAGGTTATCAAAACTGAATTCTTAAGTGTAGAAATAAAACTAAATGACGTGAAATGAAATTTCTATAGTAGATAATGCATACCTAACATTCGGCAAGCCTCTGCCAAAAGATCAAATATAGAAAATAAATCAATTATCCAGAAAAGAATTATTCTTATTAGTACTAATAGAATAATTCCTGAGAATATAAATGATATACATAGAATTTAATATGTTTTGTGCTATATTTTGTGAATATAGCCTAATGGTTTCTGTTACTAAGACTCAATATGCTATTCCGAGTGAGTATTAGCAGTTATGGAGTTCATGTATTTGACATATTAGTAACTGTGCAAATCTGAGTATGGTAGCTTGATATATATGTTAAATCTTTCTTAAATCATACCATACCGTTGGAAAAAGTTCACCATTAGATAATGAATCCTTAAATATATAATGTGCTAGAAAATGACTGGATGGCATGGACGGAACGATTTTGATAATAAGTCTGCTCAGTGAAAGTAGATAGAAACTAATCAACAAAACAAAGCTATTACTTAAATGATTGCAATACAATCTGGAATAAAATGCGTGTAACTTACAAAGCGAGAGCCCGTATTGTAATTTACAACCGCCATTTCATTCCCCTGCATGCCAGTTTATTACTAATTCATAAGTTTCCATTCAATGATGAATTGTGTTCACAGTTGAGTATTATCAAAGTTGTATATTAAATCGACTTTCCTTCATACGCACATATATTCTATGCACAACTATATCTCATTATGATTCTGATCTAATCCTCTACTATAATTTTATAGTAGCAATATAACAATTATATATAACGTAAATCGTATTTAATGAATATTAGATATCAAAACAGAAAACAAAACAAATGAATTCTAATTGCTTAAAGTATCTGAATTTTACCATGGTCTTTGACAAATACGTCAAACTCCGACTGAATTGGTTCACAATACATATGCATGACATCTTGTATTGCTGTGGCACGATACAAACTGAAACAACCTGGACAACACATGACGCAGCCTATGACATTTTGCGAGCTCTTGATCATCCAGAAATCTAAAAACCGAAAATTAAATGTTAATCAGTCAAAAAGGTAATCTTATCGTTTGTTATTATTTTATGCTATATGTGTTGTCTTAACTGTAAATCAGGGAGATTATACACAGTATAGTGTTTGGCTATATGATAATGATGTGGAATGGTAATGATGTAAGTGCATTTGCAGGTCCATAGAGAAGGAATATTAATGTTTGAAATTCAGAGCCGTTCAACAAATAAAAACTAATCTTCTCTCTCGATAGAGCTCCCATCTATTTCAAGTAGCGTGGAGGCGCAATGGCCCATTGGTTAGGGCAGCGGACTGGCGGTCGTAGGATTGCGGTTTTGATTCCCAGACCGGGCGTTGTGAGTGTTTATTGTGATAAAAACACCTATTGCTCCACGAGGCTCCGGTAGGGAGTTGTGGCGAACCCTGCTGTACTCTTTCACCACAACTTTCTCTCACTCTTTCTTCTTGTTTCTGTTGTACTTGTGTTTCAAAGGGTCAGCTTCGTCACTGTCTGTGTCACGCTGAATCTCTCTGAGAACTACATTATGTGTACACGTGTCTGTGGAGTGCTCAACCACTTGCACGTTGATTTCACGAGCAGGCTGTTCTGTTGATCGGACCAACTGGAATCCTCGTCGTCGCAACCGACGGAGTGCCACGAGTATTTCAAGTAGCTTTCTTCGCAGAAGGAATAGAACCTACTTACAGTTTGGTAGGGACTAATATTCATTTCAAATTTTGACCCAAGGCCAGCAACGCCGGGATAGAAAGTAATTCGACTGCATTGACTCCAGTGCTCAACTGTTACTTATTTTATCGACCCCGAAAGGATGAAAGGCAAAACCGACCTCAGCGGAATTTGAACTCAGAACGTAAAAACGGATGAAATAATGCTAAGCATTTTGCACGGCATGCTAACGATTCTACCACCTCACTGCCTTGTGTAGACTGTAATATTGACAGTTTGGCGGTACCAGTAATGGGATACCTAACGGCCGATTCTGGTTTAGTTTCTTGTACTCAGTTGAATCGATTGCTCTGACTGGACCATATTGTTTTGAATTATGTGAACCGACTACGATTTCACTGTTAAATATTTTGCTAATTACTTATAGCTGCATCTATTGCAAAATTAGAATCATGTATTGTTAAATTTAATTGTAAGTGACCTTTCTGACAAAAATGGCTCTATCTTACAGAGTATGCAATGCTAATATAGTAAAATGAAAATTTTAAACTAATGAAACTAATAACATTGATACTAATAATGATATGCTACTTAATAAAATACTTTAGTCTTTGGTCCAGTTCCACCGCATGAAGAGAAGGCATTTATGTGTTTATATTAGATGAAAAATTAATCTACAATCTTGGTTCAGCTGTGTGTGTGTGTGTTGTGTGTGTGTGTGTGTGTGTGTGTTTTGTGTGTGTGTATGTGTGTGTGCGTGCATGTGCGTGTGTGTATGTGTGTGTGTGTGATTGCGTGTGCGTGTGTTATGTAGAATGACAACTTGCCATAGCTCCACATGACCTAAAGTTTCATGGACGCGTGGGACACATCCATCTCATCAGATATATTTATGTCTGATGAGTGTGTATGTGTGTATGTGTGTATGTGTTCCTATTTGATTGTATGTGAACGCTGGAAAGAGAAGTGAGTTTAATCGTTGATATACCTTTAGCATATTCAAATTTTTGGTACCAGACTACCGGAGTATTGCAGTGTCCTATTGGCGAGGTTCTACCACAAGCGCCTCCTATATTTTTATCACGATTGCAAAGGTCAATGAGTCGAACAAGACTCTTGTCGTCAAATTCCATATCGGCGTCCGTGGCAAGTATGTAAGTATAGTCATCAAAATAACTGGATTTCAACGATGATTTGTACTGTGAGATTTCTGAAGTAGCTTTATGAGAAATAGGAAGTATTCTTGGAGATGGTTTTGGCTCTGTCGAAGAATTCAGAGAATTTCTTTTGTTTTCTGTTGGTTTGGTGCTTTTACTGCTATGTTTCATATCATATTGCATCTTTCTATTCCAAAATGGTTTTTCAATCATGAAAACTTTTGGCGTGAAATCAAAACTATAGTTACAAATTGGGCTGAGGCAGTTAGTAGATGGAACAGGCGCAGATTTATCAGGACATGTCACTAATGGGGACATTATTGGAAAGGAAACGTTTTTGGTAACAGATGATGTTCTGTCAGTCTGGGATATGATTTGTCTAGTGTTCTTTACCTGAAGTGTTAAAGAATCAGAATTATTCTTTTCTATACAACTATTTACCGGTTCCTTATTTATGACAGTGTGATCATCGTTCGATGAGGACACGTCTGTGCTTTCATCTTCATTTCCGGAAGCATCTATGATATCATCTTCGGATGTAATTCCCGGAGAGAATTCCAAACTGTCTACCGATATTGTATTGGCTATTGACTGAATCCCTGATTCTTCACTTGAAGATTCTTCATTTGTAATCTGAAAGGGTAACTCAGAATTTACCGTCATGTATCTGGAATATTGCCTTTTATTTAATAATTGTAAAACATTCGATATGGTCTGAATGATTGGTGCTTTTGAATATTCCGAATGCATCTTATGTTTGCAGGAAGAGGCATCCATGTTCTCATAGTGAACATTATAGTTCGATTTTAACAGACATTGTAACTTGCCGAGTTCCATCTTTAAAACCGAGGAGTGATTTGACTGTCTCTTTTTATTTCTTATTGATTTCCCAGTATAATTTTCATTTTCTGATATTTTTCTGTTTGTCTCATCTTGTTTCAACGAGCCGCTATGCAGTCGATCAGCTGTGCATTTTATATCACCTAACAAATATTCTGGCACACTTTCCATTGCATGAAATGTTTGCCTAGCATCTTGCATGAAATGTAAAATTTTACATCTATAGTTCAAAATATAATTCATATACATCACTTGACTCCAGCGTTTCTTTGCCTTAAACTTCTGACAATCCTTGAAGTGTACATAAAATTGGAAATCATTTCTTAAAGTCCAGTTCATTTGAATACCATACGGAGTGAAATATGTTTTTAAAGAGTTCAATCTTATATTATCAAGGGATTTAATCAACGAAATAAGTATAATCGAGTTCTTGGTAAGGCAATTATCTTTTGAACCGTTATCCATAAAAATGTGAGCTTCCTTGTAAACATATTGTAGATTTGGTGATTTTGCTACGTTATTCAAACTTTGTAAAAGTCTTTTCATTTCACTTTCTTTCTCATTATACATAGTGGTACAGATAAATACTTTACTTTTGCACTTCGCTGTATTGAGGTCACCATAGATCTCAGACTGCTGAGAGTAGCCAAAACCATCAGGGTAATAGTTAAGTATTAAATACTGGTCAAGGAAAAGGGGAATCCAACTAAATTGTAGAAAGGATTCTTGGAATGGTTTCAGCAAGATGTCGCTTGGTCGCGTAAATGCTGCTCCGTAGATTAATAATGGCAAAAACCAAACTAATGCCGCAAGAATGGATGATACAATAATCCAAATATTATAGTCGTTGCAATAATCTTCCTCAACTGATAAACATTGTAATAAGTTGATTCCAATAACTGTCGGCATTGACATTATTGATGGAATTAGCATACCCGTCGTAGTGAGTCCCATCTGTATAAGAGAGAGAATGTTTTAAAGATGAATGCTAGAAGCAAGATTAAAATTTGTGGCAGTAATTTCTATAATTAGGACCATAATGTTAAAGTTATTAAATTATTTCACACAACTAACTTGACGAATACGGTCAAATATTGTGTGAAATCTAATGAACATTTTGTGAAATCTAATTGAACATTGAAACCTAAATTCAAATATTTGATAAACAGCTTCAAGATATAGTTACACTTATTTGTCTATCGAAAAATCACTTTAGATTATAATAATCAACTAGATCACAATTTAAAGTGAGTATGGAATGCCGCCATTTTATCACCTTCGAGGCAAAAGTCCATTTTCTCGAAATCATATCAACCTATAACTTTTATAGCCATCAGCAAGAAATGTTCAATCAGTATTTACTTTAATACCTCGGCAAAATTAATTGAGAGAAAAGGTAGTTTTGATTGTCGTGCTTAGAATATTGTCATAATTAGGTGACTAAAAACACTCCAGTACTGCATAACGTGTTCTAAAGGGCACTTTGGACAATAGCAATGTATTCTGAATTCCATATAAAGTGTTGTCGGCATACTGAGTTTGTCAGCTTCTTTATTTTCAACCGAAAGGATTGTATTAACAACTGTATTAACAATATAAAATTGGAACTGAAGATCAATATTCTTCATATAATACTAATCGGAAAATGTCTCTGGGATATAAAGAATTATGGTGTGCCACAGTCTCACTATAGGCTTTCGATGTATTTAATTCTAAAACTATATAATGCCACAACTATATAATAGAATATATTTGATGCTAAAACTATATAATAGAATTATTTAAACTGTAAACAACTCTGAATTAGTTTTAATAAGATCAATCAGTCTCGTAGAACATTGCTCACTAGCTCGGGGCTGCAAGAGATTCACTTCACAGAAAAATAACGTTGGTATCCAAACTAAAGATAAAACGAGGGTGGACTATGGAATATTTCTTCTAAAAACAATCGCATTCTCATACGATACAAACTATGCTAACAATATAGTTCTTGGAATTATTTTAGTTATAAATATCTCGCCTAACATCAAATTTATGATATTCGCTTTAAAATGAATAAATCATCTAATTTTTCTGTTACCTTTGCACAAAGAAGTCCAGTTAAGACAACAAATATGCCGGCTAAAGAAATTAGGATCACGAGGATATACACGTGGAAATAGGAGAGCTGGTGAAATCCATCCGAAATAAAATCAATAAAATATAACGATCGCAGGTCTTTAAAACGTGTCAGGAGGACAATTGAAATACAAAAAGGAACTGCGATTGTTTTTACAATTGCATACATCATTGAGGTTTTTCGGCGGTTATCCATTCGACCATCCGAGGAACGATAAAAATCCACTTGTACTTTTGGTGTCCATAAAATGGATAATAGAAGGAGGATAATAGGTAAGAGAAAAACATGCAGGAGATGAAGTTTGTATGGAGACCAGGTAAAAAGGATTCCAGATATAATTAATGGTATCAAAATACTCAAACAAAATATGGCAGGTTTTAAAGGAACTTTGCTCTTTAGATGATCGGGAGATGGGGACACTTTAAAACCACCATTATTAATACATTCGTCTTCAAACAATTTTGTTTTCTGAAAAAGAAAAATGAAGTTTATATACCGACATTGAATTTAATTTTATCAATATTATTATATCAGAAACATTGATTGATATTTAAAATGTACAAAGGATAAAAGTTTTAAACAAATTATCGTTAGAGAATATTTTGAATACATTCAATTAACAAGTGTAAAACTATAAAATTGAAAATCCCTATGATGATAGTTGCGGTGAGGGCATTAGTACTGATATTATTGCTTTTTAACTCAAAGTAACCTTTGATTGAGCAAACACGTCATCGATGGTATTCTAGCAGAAACCACCCATTCTTTTGCATTATCATTTACGCCCTTATTTATTTAAGACTGTGGACTGTTATTTGTGGAAGATTTAAATGTTATTTCTAGTAAGTCAAGCGACTACGTAGAGTCTGTTGGCTTGCAGGTACTGAATTAAGTGGCATTTCGAAATTATAACCTGTTTGGATCCTAATATATATAAAAATCCGTGCTGTGATTCAAGCTAAAATATTTTGTGACAGTTATATTTTTGTCTTTTCTGGGATTACCGAAGGATTGCAACTCAGCACTGAGATCACATCAAACATAAATCAAATATATAGTGTTGTCGTTGATGTGTTCCCAAGTTAGTCAGAATTAAGCAGTTCTATGGTGCGCCATAGTCGATCGATAGACGAGGTCCAACCTACAGGCTCGTTTCCCTCTAGAACGATGTTTCCACCGAATTGAGGACCATACTACACACTTCACCATATGGAGTGTATTCCTGAGTGAGTTGCGCTCTTTCCGTTGTTCAATCTATTTCTATACACTTGCATCTGGTGCTGAATATAGGCGAAGTGGGTAAGGTGTACCTCAACTCTTATTGCTGGTGATATGCATTCCTACAGAGAATTACGGATCAGAGTAGCTATTGAGGATAATTGGGTGTGTGTGGTATCTGGATTTGCTTCGGATTAATGGGAGAAATAATTTTATTCTTATGTTATTGTAGTAGTAACTGCAGTGTTGTATAAGGATATGCTTATATGGAGGTATTTTTCCCTATGGTGACAGACATAGTGAGCAACAAGCAATACCTCTTGCTTATCTTGGTATTTAGTTTTTAGTAGTTTTGTTACATTGCATAATTGGTCATTAGGTATTGTCCAGTATCACCTGTAATGATTTAGAGAGTACTGTTTTGTGTATTTTTGTAATGTCTTATAAGTTTGTTGTGGATAGTTTAGGTCCAAGTAGGAGTTGTCAAGTGCTCTGTAGACACATCTGAGGCCTTAGCATGGTTAGGTGTAGTTTTAGATAGGTCAATATTCATAGCTTATAGTTATGGGCAAAAAACACTCGAAGCTAACTGAAACTTGTTATCTTTTCTAGTTACATGCTTGATTATTTTCTGACCAAATTTCGTCTCTCCTCTGATAAAAACACTTCCATATT
>JAOPJW010000002.1:2965519-2975845 GCA_027122535.1 Octopus maya | reverse complement strand
AACTGGTACTTAATTTATCGACCCCGAAAGGATGAAAGGCAAAGTCGACCTCGGCGGAATTTGAACTCAGAACGTATAGCGGCAACGAAATACCCCAAAGCATTTCGCCCGGCGCGCTAACGTTTCTGCCAATTCGACGCCTTGAGATCGATAAATATATTACCAGTCAAAGGTGTACGGTTCGTTTCATCTAGAATCGACTATGTTACCAGAGAAATCTCCCCTCAACAGTCGAGTTCCAACGACAGGTTGAATAAGTTGACACATCAAGAGAGTTACATTCCTATCGTATCAACGAATGTATCAAACGGGTCCTGCCTTGAGCAAGATAGACGCTAGGAAAGACAAAGATACGCCTAAATCAACGATCTGATTAGTTAGCGGGGAATGAAAACAAGGTAAACTTTCTTTCAACTACATCGTCTGAACCGGCGCTGCAGCCGCAGCAACAAACTCGAGACCCAATTTTAGCTCTTGGTTTGTCTCTTTAGTCAATTGGCATAAAAATTCCGCCCATGTGCACACTACATTTACTTGCACCCTTGAGTCAAACGAGCCAACACCTTTAGTCCCATGACCACTCCGCTGAGAAAAGGAACAAATGTCGTCGACAACATTATCAATTGTGTAACCAGTCCCTTGATCAAATGTAGAACCGTTCAAAAGGCATACAATGATTTTAGGTAGCTCGATGTCTTTTTGTATATATAGGTTATAAGGAGTATTTACCCTTCTGGGACAGTTACTGCGGTGAAAGTTATTTTTCTTCATCTGAATGTACATGAATATGTTAAATATAAATATCTACAACTTTGTTTTAAACACCTCGGTGAAGAAGACTTTAAATCAATGAATACCATATGATGTTTTGCCTTCTGATGCTCTAACATAATGGATTATATCTAAATATAGGTTTAACTTTCCTTTTATCTTTTAGACATCGATAAAAGAAGTACCAGTCGATAAAATAATGAATAAGGGGTCGATATTATCGACTTAACTTCAAAATGTGTTGCTCCTCCCGACTTTTATGAAACACACAATACTAACAACATCACGTCTGTTTTCGATATTGGGTGAAGATAACTGAGACGACTCTAGCATGTTTTGACTTGGATTTATTTGTTTTTAATAGACATAAAAACACAAAGCATGCTTCATAAACAATAGAATTAGGCTTTTGTATTATGATGTCGATTAACCCCCACAAATATTACACAAACTATAAAATATCAAAGACAATATCATACTGGATACAAAGAGTGTTACTGGAGGGAGAAACTCCTGTGAGTGGGAGCTTTCTTTCAGCTTGCAAATTTTTTACTTTACACTAAACATTTTACGACCACTTTGTTGTTATTGCTGTCACTCCTCCTCCTCCTCCTCCTCCTCCTTTTGTTGCATTTAATTTCGTCAATTATTTTTTTCAGCACTGCCTATAAACAAACAAGGGTGTCTTTCTTCTTATCGATACCTGAAAGTAGTTCTTGTTTCCTGAACTCCTTCCTCATTTTTTTTTTTTTAATTGAGCATCACGGCGTCGAAATGCGAGCTACGGAAGAAGAAAGGAGGTAAGTAAGTAAGTAACACCCTACCGGTGAATATTTAGAAAGGGAAAAGCATTGAATGTGCCCCCACTTATACGAGTTCTTGACAGATTTACAGCTACTAACAACAGTTCTGCCAAGCTCTATACCATGTTCATTTGCAATATCCTCAGCGATTTTGACAGAGGTTGCCAAGACGGGAATATTATCAATGCGATCAGCTAAAATAGTTGTTGTCGCTCCTCCTTTTCTTCTTCCCAGCGAGAAGCTTAACGACTACAACAATTGGCCAGTCACTTTACCTGTAATAGTAATAGCACAACTTGTCAGAGACTAAATTCGAGGTGCAGAAGCTTCTCACGTATAGGAGAATCCTGAAATTTCCAGATTTTAATCATTGGAATAGTAAGGATCAGATAAGTATTAGAAATCAACTTGATACAATCTCCCCAAATAACAATAGAAGCAGCCAAAAACAAAATCATGCGCAAGATAATAAGCGGAAATACCACCACCATCGACAAAGGATTTTTTTAATGATTGCGTGAAGAACTGACCCCAGTACAATAATGATGCTTTATTTATCGACTCTGGAAGGATGAAAGACAAAGTTGACCTCGGCAGCATTTCAACTGAGAGCACAAAGAGATTTAAAAGATTATTCCAATTCGATCTATCCAACCATGTTAATCGGCCACCCTATAGTACTTAACAATTACTTTATCGATCACATAACGATGAAAAGACAAAGGTAATTTCGGCGAGATTTGAACTATAGAACAAAGAAAGCCGGACAAATATCGCAAGATATTCTAACTGATTCTATAACGTTTCTATCAATTCATCGAGTTACGAAATAATTGGATGACTGTATAAAGGTTATATATAAAATAAAGCAAGTTGGATAGAACACTGATAACTTAGTGGGTAACTCACCAATATGAAGATCAGTGAATTTGAATCACATGGCTGGAGTTGTGATATTCTTTGAAGGAAGAAATAAACCTAATAAATCCTTTTCTTTCTATCTTTGTAAAAATTGATAAAATCAAATTAAGATCAAACCAGTGTTGTTAGAGGGCTGAAGTAATTGGAAACGACCGGAACATTTTTGCTTTTGTTGAATGAATCGAAGTCATCGATGATCAATGACAATCCATGTATGTCCATTATTGACTCTTTTTTAGGTATGTCTATCGATAAATTATTATATGTTAAGCACCGGGATAAAAGAGAAGTCAGGTCGTACTTGTAATAAACCAAGATCATTAGTAATGGTTGGGTACGTACGACCGTGAGTGAGACATAGAGAGCATGAACACCATGTATTTTATGTGTGTGTGTGTGTGTGTGCATGGACAGATCAAGAAAAAGCTGAGCGATCGATGTCCTGCGTCTATAGAGACATTAAATTTGATGCTAGCTTTACATAAACACAGGACGTATCTTATCTAATGCTTTTTGTAGAAACAGGGGTGGCTGAATGCTTAAGAGATTCGCTTTGCAATCATGAGTTCTCGAGTTCGATCACAAAATACAGCAGAGTATCTGTTAGTATTGCCTCGACTCAACTGAAGCCTTGTGAGTGAAAATGGGTTAGCGGAAACTGCAGAAATTCATCAGATGAATTCACTTTAAATCCAAATGTATAGCTTTACCACAAACTGTCGTACCGATTCTGCCTGAAATTTACGCTAAGGTTCACGAGTTTGTAGAATGCTCAGTTACATACCAATTCAATGTGCAAAGAATTTGAGCTGATTGAACAAACGAAATCCCATCATTGAAGACTGTCAAGATACAGTTCCTTTATCTTTCAACGTTTGTTTCTTTTTTTAAAACAGAAACGTATGAAACTTGCTCTCTATTTTAAGCAGGTCTAATGACTACGTTAAAGCTATCTTGTTGGTTTATAAACTCCCTCATAGTTTATGCCTGCTGTAAAAACTACTGATAATTGCGTTGTAAATGTCTGGCGACACACATTTAGTTCACCGAGGAAATAAAAGTTGAGAGGCGACCTTTCTTATGGGTACTGCATATCAAGTGGGTCTTTTCTAAGACAGTTGAATATGATTTAATTGTAATGTAACTGTCATTTCTCATAACCTTAAATATAAATTACTCAAAGAAAATACTCGTATTAGATTTTTAAGACAAATGTTCACATATAGCGATTGTCTGAACCAATAGAAAAGAAACGTTGAATTGTGTTCAAAACTTTAACATTTACATATTACTACTACTACTACTACTACATACAAACTTATTCAGATATGCGAACTTTATTCATGGTAAAAGAACATTCTAGATTTTGTTAATTTTGTAGTATAAATCCTGAGATATTTAGATTTTTTTCCATGATATAGTCAAAAGTTTCAGTTGTTCAGGAACGACTTTTTACAGCTCTATAGTTACATTTTGGTTCGTACAGACTTGAAGCATTATCTTAATACGTTTATACTGCATATATTCTGCGTGTACCAGAGAAAAACATAATCGTCCAACCAGTTCTGCTAGTAATTCGGCTTCGATTATCAGATGAACTCAGTTCATTAGACTTTATATGACTCTCTGAAGAGAAATACGGATGACAAACAATATTCATAATCTTTTACGTACATAAGAGATTTTGTGCTTTTGTAAGAAATTATATTTCATTCTACTCCGGTTATATTTGAAAATCATATTTTTTACTACAATAGATGCTAAAAAATATGAGTTGCATTGGAGCGTATGTCGTTACGATTAATCATACAAATGAAAAATAGTAGAAATATTTCATGTAATATATCTCTCTGCAGCAATATTTTTATTTAGAAGATAACAATTAATTTAATTTGGAATGCGCTTATCTTGCATCTCATTAATATCGTTTCTTTCATAGGCACAAGACGCGAAGTTTTGGTGTTGTGGGGATAAGTCGATTACATTAACTCCAGTGCTCAACCGGTACTTATTTTATCGATCCCGTATGGATGAAAGGCAAAGTCTACTTCGGTGAAATTTGAACGTAAAATGTAAAGCCGGGAAAATGACGCTAGGTAATTTGACACGGCGTGCTGACGATTCTATCATCTCGCCAGCTTCTTCCAGTTCATTAATATCAATGACTGGTGGTCTTTATTGCTGCAGTCTAGAATAATCGAAACACGCATCCCTATTGCGAATTAGTTCACATTAGCATGGTTTCTACAAAGAATCAAATGAAAATCACTTTTGCAGCTTGTACCACAAAACGACAAAGGGTGTTGGATTGGTTTCTCGTAAATAGAATTGTGAGGAAAGCACTAATTTGAAACCCTAATTATTGTCAATGAAAACATAGTCGGAGAATATTTACCTGTATGATGTATGGATCTGAACTAGCTCAGGTGTTGACAGGTTCATTTACTTTTAAATACAAGCTGTCGTGTTTCCAATGGTTGCATTGAGTGATTTATATGTTGACACCTGAGATCGAATCTAACACCTCGAAACTAGATAATAGATGGGGATTTTCTTTTTCTTTTTTTTTTTTTTGTTATGCGTCAAATGTTTCCTCGATGTCATTGTAAAAGACATGCAGCACATGTTGCATTTCATTTTCAAATTGAGAATATCTCAAAACTATGACGAAGTACTTGTTGGCACCATTAATGTTGACTATTTCACCATCAGCTGCCATGGGTATTTTCATATTCAGGATATTTTCATATTTATAGTCAACTTTTTCTAGAAAAATATTACATTACTTGCACAGGCCCAGACACAGCTGTTATTATAACTACTGTGTTATAGAATTCTTTATGATCCATTTATTCTCATTTCTATCTTCTAATTAATGATTCATGGAGTTATGAAGTAATTTATTCAGTTTTTCAGGGCATATGTTTATAATTTTTAGCGATGTCAATGATAAACCGACAATAAATGTAACCACTAAAATTTAAGGAAATTCTCTTGTCAACAAAAATCAATACAGTACGCAGCAATTAGAATGTTAATGTAAAATATTAGTCACGAATTCACAAAATAGTATCAACGTTTCAAACTGCGATTCATATCGAAAAACGTTTTTTCTTCACAGAAACATAAGGTAGTTAGTAACATTGTATACAGCTCACCATTAGGCTAAATTTCCCTGTTTAGCTACCTGTAACTTGATTATTGTTTAAAGAAAAACTTCTTAAGGTGAAACATCTTATGGAGAGTAAAATATATGAAATGTCTGAATACAGAACACAATCTATGAATTTAAATGTTGCAATGTGTTATCTATTTAATATAGAAAAGTTTGTTGAGTTGCTGTATCGTGAGGGACGAAAAATGTAAATTATTCAGGCATTTGTTCTTCGTTTAAGGGTTGGGATGATAGAGAAATTTTCAGTAATAATGAAAAGAAGTGGACGTACGGTGTTGTGTCAGTTTAAAAGCTAGTAAGAAATTGTGTGAGCCGTGGGTAAGATGAACAATGGCGGATAAGACTAAAGAATGAGAAGGGGCTTTATCAAGTACCGAGCAACTATTAAGTAATCAAAGATTCAGAATGAATGTAATTAATGATTCAAAGTTGATTATATATTAAGGGGTGTATTCTAATTCCTTAAGTTATCCGACGGTTCTTATGCTAATGTATTTCATAGATTTAATAAGCTATTGATGACAAAGACAACGTTCGTTTCTAAAAAGGGAGAACCCAGTAAGAATGGGAACTATGCCCCCTCTGTTGACATAGCGGTGCATGTGCTTTACTCTTCATACATGAGAAATATCAACGTTATGTCGGCATCTGCAAACATCTTAAGCACATCCCTCACAAATAAAGACTAACAGTCCAAAGTCTCCCAAGTGGTGTACCCATAACTGCAATGAACAGTTGAGTCCAACCCACTACAAAAACAAAAGCAAAAACATGGCTTCAACGCCATTAGAAAATCACTTTTCCCTATAAACTAGATTACTTTTACTCAACATTAGAAAGGTCCGAACTTTGAAGTGCGCCTCGGTACAATGCGTAATTAACAAGCTATCCTGTTTCCAGAACTGCAACCGTTTACTTTTCTCCATTGCAAAACGGAATTCTATCCAATCTAAGGGAACAAACTTTTTTCACTCCCCAACAATACTTCTGTAAGCAGTATTTCTGCAGAGAAAGCCTCCATCTTTATTACCAATGCTAAGTCCAATTATACACATAGATATATGCTAAGTGCGGAAAATACTTTCAGTCGCTTAAAGCATATAAATTCATGAACTCTGACAATGTCTCTTCCTTTTCTAGCAAACAATACATCTGAAAACTACCCTTTATCAACCATTTATTATCTCTCTCTTCCCTCTCTGTATATGGATATATTTTGGAATATGGAAGTAGACTAATGTACGCTCCATTTCCAAGGAGGGCAACCAAACTTACCCAGTAAACTATCGCCCAGTTTTAATCACTTTCAACGCAACAAAGACGAAGTAAACCTCTATCAACAACAAACTTCTTTATCACCTTGAATATCTCCACCTTAATAACCATAAATACGACTTACGTAAATTTAAATCTACTGGAGTCCTACTCTTTTATGTTATACACCAATGGAATCTTGCTCTCGAGAAGTTTGACGAAAACATTGTTCTCCTACATATCGGCAAAAGTTTTTGATCGTGTCCAGGCAAAACTACTTGCTTATATGACGCAAGCGCTTCTCGTGTCTTGGAACGGCGGGTTCCTGTTAGATCACATCATTGTGGCGTATGATGACGGAACTGTTTTTGACATACATGTTATCAATTCTGAAATGCTAAAGAGTTCAGTTCTAACCACTAATACTCTTCTTTGTATACATCAACGAACTGTAATAACACCCGTCCCCTAGAATATGCAAATGATATCATCCTTCGTCCCTTCTTAACAAACCACTTAAACATCATTCGCATGAAATCTAGACACTTCACACCAAATTTGTAACAATTTCATGAATAGAGATCTTGAAAACATCATCCTATGGGGAAGTACCAATCACATTTACTTCACTAACACATGACTAGCAGCACATTAACGCATTCCAGTCCTGTAAACATAAATAACCACCAAATTAGCCAGCAAGTTCTCTGTTGAACTGGATTTCAGTATTACCTCCACTTCTGGATATTCTTTTACTCTTTTATTCTTGTACTTGTTTCGGTCATTTGCATGCGACCATGCTGGAGCACTACCTATATTTTCTTATAATGAGGTTTTCTCTTAAGGCGGCGAACTGGCAGAAACGCTAGAGCGTCGGCCGAAATGCTTAGCGGTATTTCGTCTGTCTTTACGTTATGAGTACAAATTCCGCCGAAGTCAACTTTGCCTTTCATCCTTTCGAGGTCGATAAATTAAGTGCCAGTTGCGTACTGGGGTCGATCTAATCGACTGGTCCCTTCCCCCAAAATCTCAGGCCTTGTGCCTAAAGTAGAAAAGAATAAAGTTTTCTTTACAAATGAATTTGAGATTTAACGAAAACTAGTGAAATTACATAGAATCTTTACAATATAAAAAAATGTTGAGTACTTCTCCATAATACAGATATACATCTTTATGGACACTAGTTGAACGAAGCTGCAGCATGAGTGATGTAGCACGAATATATATATATCAACGCCTTCGTCTAAGATGGGTCGGCCACGTTAATAGGATGCCTGATAATTGTCTTCCGAAAATAGTTTTCTTCGGAGAGCTATCAACCAGTGTTCGTCCGCACAGGGGATCCAAGAAGAGGTTCAGCGTGCGCTCAGCTCCTGCAACATTCAACCTGCATAACTTGAAGACCTTGCTCAGAACCGACAAACGAAAGAGCTGCACACTTTGATTCTATCCGATATGAGAAACTTGAGCAAAGAGACATCAACGTCATCTCAGACTCAGCAACAACATAATGGGAAACTTCCCTTGCTATCTGTGTTTAAGGATAAGGCCATTCCAGGATCGGACTGTTTTCACATCTATCAACTCACAAAATGTAGTATGTGTCTCCTAGAAGATAACGTCGACGTTAACATTGAAGGACAGCTATAAGCAGTAAGCAAGTAAACAATATAACGATTCGAACCGCAACATGCTGTTTGCCTCCCTAGTAAACAGTTATTGCTTTTTTACTTGGTTTTAACTTCCAAGAGTTGGACTTCCCTTTTCATCTCTCCGGCATTGATGGAATACGTACCCTCTTCTTATGTTAATCAACAATACATTTTGCTAAACAAATTTGGCGTGTCGTTGCTCTAATATTCCTTTACACGTTTCAGTCATTTGACTGCGGCTATGCTAGAGCACCGCCTTGAAGGGTTCTAGTCAAAGAATCGACCCCAAAACTTATTTTTTATAAGCCTAGTACTTATACCATCGGCATCTTTTCCCGAACCGCTAGATTACGGGGGACATAAACACACCAAAATCGGTTGTAATGCGATGGTGTGGGGGCAAATATAGATACAAAGACACACATACATAAATATATGTGTTTGTGTGTGTGACAGGTTTCTTTCAGTTCCATCTACCAAATCCACTCACAAGGTTTTTGGTCCACCCGAGGCTAAAGAAGACGACACTTGCCCAAGGTGCCACGCAGTTGGACTGAACCTGAAACCATGTGGCTTGAAAGCAAGCTTCTTACCACACAGCCACGCCTGCGCCTATAATATAGAGGAAATATAATTATTTCCTCTATATCTTTTCGGAGAGCTATTAACCAGTGTTCGCCCGCACACGGGACCCAAGAAGAGGTTCAGCGTGCTCTCAATTCCTGCAACATTCAACCTTTATAACTTGAAGACCTTGCTCAGAACCGACAAACCTGGCGCTGTAGAAAGTGAGAAGGAATAATAAGTGATCTTTAGTACTTCGTTGAAAACATGCTATAAATCCAACCTACCATAATCCACTGTCCTTTTCATTAAGGACCAGCATTTGGCTAAAGAAAGAAAACAGATTAAAAGTACTCAGAAAATTTATATACACATGCACCGAATCAACACCTAATACATATGCATTCAAAAAATATATACGCATAATATGCGTCATATTTCGTTCGCCTTAATATAGATTCATACATGCATGCTGTCACTTGTATGAGTATATGACATAGCAGCATGTACGTTTTCCTGGAGATGGTTTAGACACGCATGTGCTCATCAATACACATAGCAAGTATCTCAATCCTTCCACCCATGAGCTAGCAGAACACTCGGGATGTAGCAACTAGAAGGAGAGGGGGGCTACACTAGCACTGGGTTGGTAAACATGTTCAAATGAGTATACGGCAGCAACGTGAAAGAAAGCACCTAGAACAAAGGTACAACGAGCCGCCCAGTCCAGAAATCGAACCCAAGATCCTATGACCATGAGCTTAACACCCTAGCCATTAGACCACACAATACAATAAACATCTAAAGTGCTACTGACAAATTATTTAAAGTGTTGATTTTAAAACGAGTAGATAATAACTCATTAAAGACGTATAGAAGTGATTAGATTTTAAATACAGATAGCTTACAGTTCATGAAGCTTTTAACTACATTGGTCTTTAATTTCATTATATGCAACATTCCTTATAACTGCATTTATTGATTTATGCCCCTTCATCAAAAATATTTCACAAGAATATCAAACGATTTCTAACGCAAGACTATTATATTTATAAGTATGTTTCCATTCACTAAAGCCCTCCAGTCGCTGTTTCATAGACATCACATTCCCCGTCTAGCCTAACTAAATTCTGGCATTCTATATACCCAAGTTCACACATTTATCACGATTTATTAATTATATCTT
>JAOPJW010000002.1:2554663-2565387 GCA_027122535.1 Octopus maya | reverse complement strand
TTGCATTTTGTTGTTATTGTTTAATCAAGAATTAAAATTAAACAGAAGTGAGAAAATGCTTTTGATTGTAAATGAATTCTTTGTGCTACAATACATTCTTTAAAGATTGAGTCATTCAAGAAAACAACTTACCAAGCGGAAAAGATCGAAAGAAATTACAGAAGAAGACACCTTACTGACTAAGTCACTAATCAAGACATTAGTTACATATATTATAAGCAAAGGTTAACAAAACAAAACAAGAACGAACTAAATCTTGCAAAAGAACAAAATCAAACAAAATGGTACCAACATAGGAATTAGTCTATCTTCATTAGTATGCTGGAATTGTCAAATTAATCAGTGATTATAACTTGGAGAAGAACATATTAAACTATCTTACTAAATTAAAGTTACACACTCTGTAGTTAAGTTTGCAAAATTGTCCAAGACATGAGACTCACAGAAATCTTTGCTGTACAATCAGAAATTGGTCTTTCAATAAAAAGAGACAAAATGCAATCTAACCGACAGCTTTAAAGTTAATGCCAGCTTTGTGCTACATTAAGTCATTAGACAAACACTAATACAAAATTAATTTTCAGGTGAGAAGGAATTTAATTTAAACTTCACTTGGTTATTATCTTTATTTTTATTACATTCGGTTTATTCTCTGTTTAACCCTGAAAAAAGTTATAAAGTTAAACTTGAAGGTGAATTCACCTGGATAAAAAGGTTCACACAATTAACTTTTCAGTTGAAGCAAGCAATGACAATCTGAGTTGGATATTTGTTTATATGAGATTTTTAGCAGAGGTTGAGAACAACACAATATAATAAAACAGACATGAAATCTGAGAATTTTATGAGTTGTTGCAGGAAGCTCATAGAATCAGTATCACCAAAATGGTTGAGAAGTTTATTTCTCCATCTTGAGGTCAGCTTGATTCCACAATGTGACATCTTTGGCAAATGTCTTTTACCATAGCTTTAAGTCAACTTGTATCATGTGAGAGAAAATGGGTAGTCAGAAATTGTATGAAAGCCCACTGAAGGGATTGTAGCTGTAATTCAAAGAGCTAACCACATCACAATATTATGATTTTTGGCTGAGAATTACATAAAAAGTACATATGTGCATGTGATATGCAGCCACCTTATATTCTAATCCAGTGAGCTTGGAAGTTTCATTTGATTGAACAACTGAAAACTTATGGTCAGAAATTCTGACTCTGTTCCATTTTGTGAGAAGATGACATTCATATGTGGCAAAAGTACTTGCAATGTGAGAGGGTTAGGGTTGGTATTCAAAGCAGGATCTCAAGGCTGTTGACTAAGGACCAAAACAATATAAGGATTTCTTACACAGGAACAAAGTTACTAGTAGAAACAAGAAAGGAAGTGAGAGTCTAAGGCATTCATGCTTTTCTCTCAAAATTTAATAAATAACTAGAACCAGGAGCTGAAACTGTGTGGAGGATTCTATCTCAACTTTGTGGCACTTCACTCAATTGAGATAACGTAATGTAAGTAAAACTTATCTGAAGTAATGAAATCCAAAAGTGTATGGTGAATACATGCCAGAAGTGATGAAACAGGGAGTGTTTTATTGTTGCTGATTAATGATTTTAAGATAAACAATCTGTAAAGCAGTAGTGAAATAGTTTGGTAAACCAATCTTATATAGAGCTAGACAGTATTAAGTTAATTCAGAAAACCAAATATGGCCTTAAGTATTTATTGTACTACTTGCTTTATTAAGTAAACCAAATAGACTGGATTAAAGAACTGCCTTTGTTAGATTACTCTGATAATATCTGATTTCAAATATACATAATGTTGAATCATTATAGCAGTCACAAAATCATAAACACAATAATTTCATTGATCAGAGCAACTCTATTCAAAGGGCAAACTGTACAAATGGAACAGATATAAGGAGTACGATGATGCATGTTAGTGAGATATACATCACCATAAAAGGGACTTGAGATAATAACTGGAGGGATCACAAACAAGTTGAGAAAGTTACTGGGCATTAGATAATATGTGTAGGAGAGGTAACTGCTCTGTTATAGATATGCGATGAAAATGAATGGTATGCTTTGGGTGAGAAAATGCTATGAAGTTAACAGTTGAAGGCATCTTTGATATAGGAACACCAAGGAAAGTATGGAACAAATGTTGAGGCCAGATTTAAGTATATCTAATTTCACACTACAGATAATAGGCAGATTGAGAAAAAAAAATATCAAAGCAAAACTTGTCAACCCATACCAAGATTAAAAAACAGACCATTATTATTATCATTATCATCATCATTATTATCATAGAAGGTGGTAAACTAGCAGAATCATTTGCATGCAGGGCAAAATGCTTAGCAGCATTTTGTCCAGGTTTACATTCTGAGTTCAAATTCTACCAAAGTTGACTTTGTCTTTTATCCTTACCGGGTCGATAAAATAAGTACCTGTTAAACACTAGGGTCAATATAATTGGCTCATCCCCTCCCCAAAATTGCTGGCCTTGTACCAAAATTTGAAACCATTATTATATTACTACTACTACTACAATATGAGAGTAATGTAACTAGAACATCATAAATTATACAAAAGAGAAAGATATAATGAGAACCAGATTATGCAACAGCAGTAAAAGATATATAGTAAAATGCCCTTTAAGAGATTTTGTCATTCCTGATTATAAATCCATGTTGAACCAAGATTATAACAATTGCTGTCCCATTGTTCCCTTTTGCCTAGAATATGATTTGTTCAAAGATATATCTGATAACAGTTGTTGCCTTTTTAAATGTTGCAACTGGAGTCATACACCTAGAACTCTTTTTTGAACTTTTAAAGATATTATTTTCTTTATAAAATCATAATCAAGACTGGTCAAAAATCTTTTCAGGTAGGGAAACTACTTGAGAAAATTTTCTCTACTTTGAAAAGATATATTTCATATATATTTCATTTGTACACTTACTGAATATAAATAAACATCATTGAATGAAGAAACTAGTTGCCTATTATGAGGCAACAGAACACAATTCTTAAGTTACTTATAATATTCATTTTGTACTTGCATTAATCATCTGTCATCTTACACAGATGCACTTAGAAATTCAAGGATAAGACTAATGAAGTCAAATTCATTTTGTTTTGAATTCAAGTGTTGTAATGTTATGTCCCCCAACTACACAAGAAATTTTACTATAATTAAGATGATCAAATTTATAGTTGCAATACTTCTGCACTATATATTGGTCTCCAATATTTCAAGCACCATATTAACAGTATCTTTGTTCTTCTGGCCTTTCTAATACAAAAGTGTCTCAACAGCCCAAATAAAAAAAATTTACAACAATTCTTCTTTTTAAATCAGCTATACATTACAACAATAAAATGTTTTGTAACAATGAAATTTGCATTGATGACATGGCTGAAGTAGTAATGGTAGTAGGTAACAGATATTAAGATGTGATGTTCATTTTTCTTCAATAGAGAAACATTTCTTCAGTCTAAGAAGTTGGTAATTTCCAACAAACATGGGCAGTTAATGAAATATGAAGAATAAGGATCCATATGAAACAAACCACAACTGAGAAAATTAATGGAAAAGTTTTAGGCTTTGCATAATAACATCAAGAACATTTTTTTCCATATACATAAACATACGTCATTCCTTAATTGAAATGTAATAGATTAAAACTGGCTTCATTATGTCAAGAGTAAATAATCAAGAACTTGATAGGGACCCATGCTGGTTTGAGGACTGCATTTGATAATAAAAATAGGTCAACAATTGAAGAATTCTTCCTTAGTGAAACAGAGGGCATAACATTGAAATATTAATATAAAATCAGATAAACAATTTTAGTGAATATACATATTTAGCTTGTACTTGTCTAGTAGGTGACTTTGTCTAAGACTATTGAAACCAGAGCAATTAAATCATGGAAGAGCCTTTCTTGTCTTTAATAATGCACAAAATAATTAAATTCATTTAAAATTTATTTCATAAGAGGCCAACATTTTCATCATACAACTGTGACCTAGTCACTGACAAAGTTGCATTGCAACTATGTAAAGATGATAATTAGGTTAAATGACATGTTTTTCTTTCTTAGTCTAGGAAAACAGAGCTAAACCTGGCTTGTCTCAATGTTTTTTACAGTTTCATTGGAAATGCTCTGCTCCAGTTTTTACAGCAGGGTCAAAAATGTGTGTTTACTAAAAACTGCCCCCACTCCCACTCTCTCTCTCTCTCCCCTTTCTATCAGCACTGCCACCAAGTTAGCCAGGTGGAGAGAGTTGCTAAAACATCAGTGTAACAAAGCAAGACTTGTCAAAGGATGCTTGAACTCAATGTCACAACAGTACACAAGGACAAGCACGCTGCAAGTCCACTGAATGATAGGTATATCTGTGCTTTTAAACCATAATGAAGGCAGCCACTCTAAGAGGCCACTTCAGATAAAAACCTAATAGTCAAGCCAATATAATTTTTGTTCTGCAACCATTTATAAAACCCAATGGTCTTAGCATGGAGTGTTTCAAACATGGTAGCAAGGTGTTGTGGAAACTAAATTTTCCATTTATTATGCACAGGTATTGCATTTTCAATGCAGAAAGAAGGTCCCCTTGTGTTGAGCTATCTTACAGTTATATATAATATCTTAAGAGATCATATTTTCATATATTTTTTGTAGTCTTCAAAATTTTCTAAAGAATGTGTGCATGGGTACATGCATTTTAAGTCAACCACCGGCCATATAATACCTAAAGGTGATAGATTTTGGGTAATACAAGGCTGGTGGTGATAGATTTTGGATAAAACATAGCTGGTGGTTACCTAAAAATGCATACACATATACATGCAAAACACATTATCAATTTTATGAATGTAAACCTGCAAAATAATGGAAATAGAAAAAAGAGCTTGTGAGACTTGATTTTGCAGATTTGGCCAGGTAAAAGTTCCAAGAGAAGGGATCAGAGTTCAAGCCATCATCAAATCGCTGCTAAAGATGTATCTAATTAGCTGTTGGGACATAAGAAGCTTGATTGACAATGAAGCATCTGCTGAAAGAAAAAGACTTATTTACTTTCCAGGGAAATTGCTAAGTACACAACAGATACAGTTGTCTTATTTGAAGCCCATTTTGCTGGCAAGGGTCAATATTCTGAAACAAGAGGTGACAACACTATTTTTTGACATGGAAAAGATAATTAGGAGTGTTTAGAGTTAGTTTTACAGTTAAGAAAATATCAATCCAATATTTTACTGAATAACTACCGGGCTTAAATTATGGATCTATGTCTATACTCTTGTCTTTTGGTCACTCAGTAACATTGATCAGTGTCAATGTACCAATATAGTATGATTGTGATAAAAATCTTCTTTTTTTATGAGCAACTAAAAAGCCTTATTGAGAAAATTTCAGCTGGAGATAAAGTAATAAATTTTGAGGGACAATAATGCAGAAATTGGTAAAAATTTTGAAATATGAATGATGTTTAGGGCATCATGAAACAAAACAATCAAAGTTAAACTTCAATGGTTTACTTATATGCCACAAGTGTGCTCAGAATTGAATTTCACTGTACCATTTTCTTTGGCCAGAAACAGATTTACAAAAGGAACTCAGATTCCAAGAAATGACAATGATTGATTATGTTCAAACTAGAAGAGATTTGAATGATGTGAGAGGATGTCTTGGTTTTAAGAAGTACAGTATTTGAAGAGATCACAATTTTGCATAACCTAAACACAAGTTCAAAATTAGAAAGAATATTCAATGTTTCAAAAGGCTTGATGTTGAAAAGCTAAAGAAAAATATGTCAGGCAAGGGGATTAAAGCAAGGATTTAATTTATTGGTAGATACCACTAAATGGTATGATTTCAAAGACCAAGGTTAACCAAATTTCAAAAGCAGTAACAGAGTTGCAAAATCCAAAGGTAAATCTTGATTTGACAATAATAAGCATAAAACAAAAACCCATAGCTGTCACACTGAAGTGAGTCAATATATCACTCATATGAAAGACAAAGGAAATACAAACTGACTACTCTATAGAGAAGAACTATGTTCTGAGACATTGCAAACCTCAGTAAAGACTGCCTTAAATTTGTTTTGTAAAAAAAAAAAAAAATGCAAACTTCATCTGGAAAGTTAGGAAATACTAGCAACTGATAGGGTGTCTGAAGAAAAAGTACGCTCAAAACGTCTATCCATACATTTTGAAAAGAACTGCATAAAACATGCAAAGCTAAAATGAAATGCAAGGAACAGCAACTCCATTGATATCAATCATAACATCAAATGTTCAACTTGTAACTAATTTTCTCTATCTAAAGCCGATCTTGTTAATCACTTGAGGCTATATGAATAAAAGCTATCAAATAATAAATCTTTGCTACCTGAAAGTATGAAAATCATCTAATAAAATGTCTTTTTACTAGGAGTCAAAAAAGACACATGTCTGTAGAGAATGCCAAACATCATGATTCTGCATGGTATTTAACTGAAAACAGCTGTTTATGTGATGGTTGTAGCAAACAGCAGATCATCAGCTAAGCTAAAAAGACATCATCTTTGCTTTGCAGCTTATCAACTCATTTTGGGGTCAACTGCCATCAGTTGTGTGTGTGTGTGAGAGAGAGAGAGAGAGAGAGAGAGAGAGAGAGAGAGAAAGAGAGAGAGAGAGTGTGTGTGTGTGTGTGTTAACAGTCCCATTCGTAATGGGGAAAAACCACAATAAAGATAAAATTAGGTCAAGTGCCCAAACATTGGTTTCCAAAGACCTGGGGTGGCACTTAAAATGAATGGCTCTTGACTGTGTGGATTCATGACAAGAGTGGATGTAATGTACTGATAAATCCAATTCCCATTCAAATCAAAGTTAAAAGTTTGTATTAAAAATGCAGAAAGTGGAAGGTGCACATCTGATGCAAAAACCTTTTCTTGCTGGTAAAGACTGGTTTGAAAGGGTCAAGAGGCACCTGAATTGACACAACATTAAAATGGGCAGTCAAATGCCAGTGCTGCAACTAATTATCAAGGACGAGCTGAAGAAAATCTTCAGTGATGGAGGTTATGTATCAGAAAAAAAGAGTACAACACTGATAAGAACCAGGATTTTCTCAAACAAAATACGTTCCAGGAACTTTATTTCTACTGAAATAAACTCAGCACCAGATTTAAAGGTTTCCGAAAGTCAGTTGATGCTTCTTGTGCAAGGAAATGCTACAGGTGATATGAAATGAAAGACCCTGCTTGTGTATCACTTCAAAAATCCAAAAGCTTTCAAGGGTTATAGTAAATTTGATCATTCAGCATTCAAATAAGGATTGGCAAGAAATCTTTTTCAAGACAAATTAACGAGCCTTTTTTTGCCTCCAGTAGAAAGGTACAGTATCAGGTACAATATTTCCAATGAAGCATTCATCTTTCTAGACAATGCACCCACTGAACACAAAATAATTTTTCTGATAAAGTTTGTGTGAAATATATTTCCAAGAACAACATTGCTCCAGTCAACATGTCAAAGCTTGATAGCTAACTACAAGGCATATTATCCGAAAATAACTTTGAAACAACTGATGAGAAGGATAAGTCTACAGTTACAGATTTCTGGAAGAAGTCCATCATAGATGCAGTGAATAACACAGACAAGTTATGAGATTAAAAGAAATCCTAAGCTACAGTGAAAAATATAGTGGCCAGACTATATCCATGATTCAACTGTTTTGTCATCACTAGTAAGTCTAAAACAAGTTCAGCAAGTCATCCTGACACTGGCATATGACAGTTTGAAGAAGTGATCAATAACAAGCAATGGAGTTGCTAGGTTCTCACTGAGAAAGTTTGCCTAATGAGGTGTCAATAATGCCAGAACCAGAGCAAGCCAAGAAGAGAATACAAAAGCTACAAAGCTACACTCATTCCACTTCAAACTGACAGTAAAGAATAAATGGCTGGAACTTACAGAAGAAAGTTTGCTAGTCTCTGCAGATAATAATTCTGGTTATGAACATAACAGAAAAATTACAAAGGGAGTTCATAATAAGCTCAGTTCTTAGATTGAATTTTGCAAAGACATAGTATGTTTGAAGTCAATACTCCACAGTCCTTCTTCCAGCAGGCACCTCTTCATGCACCAGTTCCCATCACATGGCCATCAACATCATTTATGGTGAATATATACTATATGTACTACAGATGTATTACTGCACTGTTACTATATTATTTATTTCTCTTCCAATGTTTTTTACATATACATACTATATGCAGCATGTGTTTAAAAATTGATATTTTCAGCAGAATGCATATCAATTTATGATATGGAAACCAATAGCAAAATATACTTCATATGACGAAATCTCATGCTATGGAGGATATTCAGGAGTGAGGAATGCCTCTTTGCTTTCCCTCTCTCTCTCTCTCTCTGAGAGAGAGAGAGAGAGAGAGAGAGAGAAAGACAGAAACAGACAGACAGACAGACAAACAGACAAAGACAGAAAGAGTGTGTATGTGTGTACTAGAAAGTGCTCAGGAGAATCCTCCTCTGCAGAATAAAACATTAAAATGAAGAAATGGTGGGAGAGGGTAAGTTTTATTTCAGACTTGAGAGAAGAAGTCTATGCCACACTACTTTTATAGCCAGATAAATAATTACAAAAGCAAAACTTCAAGTTTATTACTCTTCCACTTTATTGATTCAGAAGCTGCTTCTGACACGATCTGGTAGAAGGTCCCATGGAAATTGATGACAGTTGTAAGTAGAGACATCAAGACAGAGCAAATTATAGAGGGAAACAGCAGATGTGCAATGATCACAGACAGCTGAATGGATTGTTTTGAAGAACTGTGTACACCTAAGACAAGAATTGCCAGCTGTCCCCCAGCCATTCTAAAATCTTCGGGAAAGTTGTCATTAAAGAACTGAATGACTTAAATGAAAGTCTGGTACTCATTGAATCCTCTCTCTCCATAGTGAGGTTGATGAAACGAACCTAATACCCATGATATTTGACAAATTGAAGATATCCACTAAATAGAGACGAAACGTGAAGAAAAAAGAAGCATGAAAGTAGATGGTGCCAATTGCAAGATTCTTTGACTTATTGGAGAAATTATCAGGATGTATGGTTCAACAGTAGAACATATTACGGTGCTTGATTTCTGTGAGTATCATACCAAATGGATTAGAAGACATAAAGAAATGGATCTCACCAGCAAATCCACTGTTTACAACATTAAGAAAGACTTCTGGAAAGAGAGTGAAGAGATGATATCAGCTAGGAACACAAAACCTTTGTTTATATTTCCTCAATTGCAACTTACAGCTCAGAGATATGCACTGTAAAAATCTGAAGGAACAGGGAGAAATTTTTGAAATACGGTAATTTTGGTTTATGCTAGGGATATCAATGAAACCGACATGAGAATACTTCTATATCAAAGAGCTTTTCACATGACATGCATCATTACCGAGATAAATAGGAGGAAACTGTAATTGTTCAACCATGTAATAAGAAAGCTATCCAATAACAATATAGTGCAGGCATTCAGCCAAGACATTCCAAACACAAGACTAATAGTGTTAAGAGTCCTAAAAAGTGGATTACGCCAGATTCCTGAAGATACAGAGTGGCCAGTCACACCAGAAAGCCTTGCATTCATTTTACAAGTTCAATGTGTTCATTCACTCACAGACTACATGGATGAAGAGGTGAACAGATGAGACAGTGATGACAGAAGAATCAGAATGGATGAGAAAAGTGTGAAAGAGTGTAATGTTAGGTAAAAGAGGTGATAAAATGGTGGCTTCTAATCGAGGAGGAGAAATGTTAAGAGTGAATGATGAATCTAAATAACAGGTGGCACAGAGACACAGGGGAGTATAGAAGGAGTAATGCTAGATAGAGAGTAAGCACTATAGGATGATCCCTTAAACATATGCTTTGACAGGGAAAAGAGCAAAGATTATAAACTGAGGGAAAGAAGTATTGAGTGTGTCTATCTATTTATATATAAATAAATAGAGAGAGAGAAAGATGGACAGACAGACAGACAGGCATAATGGCTGTGCAATTAAGAATTTTGCTTGGTCAGGTGTTTGGTTCAACTGTATGGACACTGCCAACTGGTATCTTCTACAAGAGCTCCAGGCTGACCAATATCATGAGAGTGAAATTGATTGACATAAACTCAAGAATCTCATCGTGTGTGTGTGTGTGTGTGTGTGTGTGTGTGTTTGTGTGTGTGTAAGTCAGAAGACATTGTTTAAGAAATACGCTGTGGTATGAGATAATCGAGATATCAGCCAGTTTGTTTTCCAAAGGAAACCTACTTCTGAGAACTATGGAACTAAAATCTCAATATAATCTTGGACTTGAAGTTTTTCGAAAGCAATGTTAACGGAATACGCAAGGATTCTTATTACGAAACAAGCAGAAATTTACTTCCATTAGAAAATTTATAAACGTGGCATATCTTATTACAAACAGATAAGAAAGAAGAAGCTGAAATAATTTGGTCATTTAATGATGAGGCCACCCTATAACTTTTCACTTTGTAGCACTGAGAGACCTCTCATATATAAGGTTGACTGATCTCAGCGCTGTGTGTGTGTGTGTGTGTGTTTGTGTGTGTGTGTGTGTGCATTTGTGTGTGTGTGTGCGTGTGTGTGTGTTTGTGTGTGTGTGTGTGTGTGTGTGTGTGTGTGTGTGTGTG
>JAOPJW010000002.1:2245240-2260179 GCA_027122535.1 Octopus maya | reverse complement strand
GATTTGCTCGACTAAAGGCAGTGCTCCAGCATGGCCGCAGTCAAATGACTGAAACAAGTAAAAGAGTAAAAGAGTAATAGACAAAGAGTCTCAAGAGTATCACTACTGATAATGATTTTAGTGAATCTGGAGATAATCCTTCTTTCAAATTTCTTCTGACCACATCTCACTAAAACAATTTTCTCCGAAAAGAAACCGTTTCTTCCTGAGAAATATTCTCTGTGACTATTGATTACCGTTCTCATACCTTCGTTAAGTATTGAGGGATTTCCATTGAATTTCTTATTATTTTTATCGCTCATCTACTTTCTTCTGAGGCCAGAGTTACCCATTCGCCACTTTTGATCTTGTTCAGTGTTGTTTGAGTTATACTTACGTATTTGTTCTCATTTTTAGTTCATGTAGCCTCGTTTATCACTGATTCACTCATCGCCGGCCCCGAATAACACAGCACGCTTATCTGTGAAGTATGTTACGCTTATCATGGATTGATCTGTGATAACATGAGTTGGCGATCAATCGAAGATTATACTTGTACTGAAAAACGCACCATAGCAACCACCTATAATGCTTACCTATCCAGAATACACCGGTTATAACTTGTGCTTACATGACCATAATGCAAGGCTGCATATTTTTTATTTATATAGATTTACGTACTCGTACTCATCAACATGGGACCAATAAATAAGAAAGATACGAAGGTGCTTGATCCTAACAAAAGACGCAGACGAGTGTACCCTACACAGGAAAGGGTAGAAATAATCACGAAAATACGTGACGGTGGAAGGAAGCTTCGCTGCTGGCTGCGAGTTTGGTGTCAATGCATCTACAATTTGTTCTGTTCACAAAATGCGTGATGATTCGTTTATCACTGATTCATTAATCACGTTTTTTTTTTTTTTTTTGTAAAACATAACCCTCGTCATAAACGAAGATAGATTTACATCAAGTAATGTTTCTATTTTGTTTTTCATTTCATATTGGTGAGAAGCGCATTTATTTGCTTATTTACATGTAATAAGTATCACTACATAGCTGATAACTTCCCATAAATCAACGATCATATTCCGTTTTATTTTCAAATCCATGATGGCGTTTTTTATTGTTTTGTCTTTGATTGCTTCTATTGTATTTTCAAGTTACTGCTAAACAGTTGCGGAGAAGGCATGTTAGATAGATATTTATTTTCCAAAATGAAACGAGATTGCTATGTTGAAATATCCTCTGTCAGTATCAGCATTAATCATTGTCAATATCGACTCAGTAAGTCTCTTATCAATAATAATCAAATACGGTCTGCCTTGTCGTGGAAGTTTACAAATTATTTTTGTTCTCTACACTCGCAGCTCATAAATATACATATCGTGGTTGTTGTTGCTGTCACTAACAGGTAGAAAAAGACGGTTAGACTTACTACAGGATAATAAGGTTACAGTCGGAGTTTAGTCTGTTACCACACATGATATCTGCAGATATATAGGAATATTATCGTTTACTGTTATATTTGTATACAGGTCATACTTTAGGGGATAAAATTATAATTATCATCCTTTTTATTTCAACAAATGTTGCTTGTTGGTGTAATAGCTTTGTCGCGAAATAATTAAGATATGACTGATACGCATCCTAGCGCACTTTTATTCTATACATATAGCAAATAGAGTAATGTGCTTATGACAATATACAGGGTGGCCACAAAGTCACGCACCTTGGGAGATATCAAGTATGCTTTATGTTATGTCTCAACGCTACTGTTATCTAGCACTTTCGGATGATCTCTACTCAACCGCTACGCAACTGATACTCGACTGCTACTCAACACTCTACCACGGCCAGACTACCTCTATTTAAATGTCTTGGGAGATCCTACTTCTTCGCCTGGGGGCGTCGACACAACATTTCATTAGCAATGAAGTAGATAATCCATTACAAACATTCAAAGTGTTGGCCATGTAGCTCTAAACAAGTGTTCATACGGAATTTGAAATTGCGATGAACCCTCTCAACTAGCTCATCATTGCCGTTGACTTGTTCAAACGCTTCAACAATTCTTAGATGTCCTTGGTTACGAATCTTTTCAGAATACACAAGGGATTTAAGGTAACCCCAGAAGAAAAAAGTCCATAAGAGTTAAATCTGGTGACCGTGGTGCCCATTCAATTGTCCCTTGACGCCCGATCCATCCCCCTGGAAAATGTTCATCCAGAAGATCACGAATCTGTAATGCATAATGGGGTAGAGCCCCATCCTGCTGAGACCAGACAGAACTTCCCCTTCCAAGGGAATGCACGGGAAACATCATCTTGTTGCCAAGCATATCCATATACGTGTCACCTGTCACAGAGCCCCCAAAATAAAATGGTTCAATTACTTGATTGTGTCAAATTCCCATACTACACCTTGCCTTGTTGGTTATCTGTCTCCATCCAATGAGGATTGGTTTGTAAGTAATATCGGCAATTCTGAAAGGAGATAAAAAAATAAAGAGAATGTTAGCAATTTCACATATTGCAGGATGGTGCGTGGCCTTATGGCCACCCTCTATGTCGTTAGAGTTCATAATTAAAAAATATATACATAGTTCATAAATTTCGATTTCTTCTATAACAACAGCTAATAAAACTGTCTACCATTTCCGATGTTGTTTTATTTTGGTTCTACTTCGAAGTTTATGTTGTTGTTCCACTTGTAATCTTTGTAGCAAATCTTTGTTTGATGAAGTCAGGTCTGAGACAAATGTCGCACCATTTTGAAAAACAAAAATGGTTGTGTGGAAACCCGTCGTATATGTGTTTGTATGAATGTATACATGTGTGTGTATGAATGTATACATGTGTGTGTATGTATGTGTGTGTATGTGTGTGTGTGTCTGTTTTTGTCCTCCACCATCACCATTTGACTACAGGTTTTGGTTTATTTACGTCCCGTACCTTAGCGGTCATGCAAAAGAGACCGATAGAATCAGTACTAGACTTAAAAAGTAAGCAGTAGGACTGGTTTGTTCGACTAAACCCTTCAAAGCGGTACTCCAGCGTGGTCGCAGTGTGATGACTGAAATACGTAAAAGATAAAAGATAAAATCTGGTCTGCAAATGATTGTTTTGACTGGAATATTTAATCAGTAATTTTGATAGCTTCTTAAAGAAGATTAAAATTACCAATTTGAGCTCCTTGGCATCTTACAAGCATTCATCGGTGCACTGCTTTTTAATGATAACATTGTGGACGAAAGCTTGTCATAAAGTCACACCACACAGGATAATACTGCTTTGTTGATTATTTTGGGAGTAATTTCTTATCATATGTGTTGTATTTCAGCGATTAGGAGTTATTGATGTGAAACTACTCACTCACTATCTTCCTTATTTTCTCAGCAAAGAAATGACTTTCCTTGGAGTGGCCATTCAATGATTTAAAGTTTTGAGTTGATAATGACGTCAAGTTCTGATTTGTAGAATATTGATTTGCAACATAAGAAAATTCCCGGTTGCTATAACATCGTGAGCTTAAGGTAATTAAACAAGATTCATTCAATGTATCATTGTGGGATATTTTTTCATTCATCTGCTATAGTCGTTTAAGTACGTAATTCATTCTGCATAAGAACGTATTTCAAACGCGGCTGTCAAATTGAAATGCATTTTTCTAAGTAAAATTATTACCGCAATAGATTGGTGATTGCCTGGGGAACACAGTTCATTTCCAGGATTATAGAAGGGATAATAAAAAAGTTTCATATAGATGTAAAGATCAATTGCTAATCAACAAAGACATTACTGAAATCAGTATAAGGAGAAAGAAGGATTTGAGTATAGTACAGATTTATTGCTAGATGTGTCATAAAAGGAAAAGTAAATGATGAAAGTTAAGTTAGTACCTATAAGAAGCAAGCTCGTTAAACGCCATGAATAAATGGAAAACAATTCTGCAGATACAAGCAAAAGCAAGAATCATGTAAACGAATCCGTTTAGAAGAGGAATCGTTCTCTATCCATTTCTTTTCTCCTAGTGTTAACACCTTTGATCAACATAGGCGTAGGAGTGACTGTGTGGTAAGTAGCTTGCTTACGAACCACATGGATCTGGTTTCAGTCCCACTGCGTGGCACCTTGGGCAAGTGCCTTTCACTATAGTCTCGGGCCGACCAAAGCTTTGTGGGTGGATTTAGGAGACGGAAACTGAAAGAAGCCTGTCGTATATATGTATATATATATGTGTGTGTTTGTGTGTCAGTGTTTGTCCCCCCAACATCGCTTGACAACTGATGCTGGTGGATTTACGTCCCCATAACTTAGCGGTTCGGCAAAAAAGACCGATAGAATAAGTAATAGGCTTACAAAGAATAAGTCCTGGGGTCGATTTGCTCGACTAAAGGCGGTGCTCCAGTATGGAAAACTCTGAAGGATACCAAACTCAACATTAAGATCGTTTGAAAAGCCAGGAAGCTCCATCAGATCACAGTTATGTAGGACGTACCTCTTTGAGAATACCACATGCACCAATGAGAACTGCATGGGAAGTAAGATTAACTTTGGCATTGACTGTAGAATTAGAAATATAGTCAACAGCATAATGTGCATAGAGTGTGCTTGTAGAGACAAGAACATGACATACATTGGTGCAACATCTAGAAGCATTGCGGAGAGATTAAATAAACATTTGAGACAATATTACGACAATAAACAGTCCTCCATACTCTATCAACATGCTAAAGACTAACATGAAGGCACACTGGGTTGACTTGACATTTGCATTTTATTCTGTGGAAGACATCACGCATGTGATTAGCAGCTATCCTAAAATATCGTCTCTCTGTCTGGTGGGATTCCAAAGGAGTAATTCACTTTGAATTGTTACCGCCTAATGCAACAATCAATGCTCAAGTCTACTGTTAGCAATTAGAGCGTTTGAATCAAGCTTTGAAGAAAAAAAGACCCGCTTTAGTGAATCGAAAAGGAGTGATGCTTCATCAGGACAATGCGCAGCCCCACACTGCAAAGATCACATCACAGAAGATCGAAGAGCTTGATTGGGAAAAAATTCCTCATTCACCTTATTTTCCCGATTTCGCTCCTTCAGACTACCATTTGTTTTGTAGTTAACAGAATCATTTGGGGGACATAACTTTCGCAAGCCAGGAGAAAATCGAAACTGACATTTCAGAGTTCTTCGCTTTGAAACCAAAAGACTTTTACATTGATGAGATTAAAAAGCTTGTAAATAGATAGAAGGAAGTCATAGATAATCAGGGAAAGTACATTGATGATTAAATTTCAATTAAATATAACATTTGATCAGTTGTTTTCTTTATTCAAAATTCGGACAGAACTTATGGGATAACCTGATACATGTTAGAAACAATTGCACTTACATACACATATACAGGCACACACACATACACAGACAAACACACATGGGGTGATCTTCTTTATATTTCCATCACACAAATTTCCCTCACAAGGCACTGGTTAGTCTGATGCTGCAATAGGTGACACATACCCAAGGTGCCATGCAGAGGAATGGATCCCAAAGCTATGTGGTTGCAAACTTTGTAACCACACAACCATGTCTGTATATATGATATATCATATATAACATTGCTTAGCCTTCCAAGATATTTTTCTAACACCTTTTACAACATGAATAGTTTCTGAAAGATGCATTACATCTATAAATATCTGCTCGATAGAAACTGTTTACTGAATGATGTTTGGTCAAACTGTGTTTATATAAAGTCACATCATGTCACAGCTAGATAACTGCTAACAGAATGAGACCTTATGTTGCAAAATACTTTTCTCTCCATAGACAACCACTGGAGAAAGAAAGAAAAAAAACCTCAAAGTGTTGATGTGACAAAAATGAAAGATTCAAGCTGAAAACTTATTCTACTAGTTTTGGAGTTGAAACATCTGTAGGTCACATGAAAATGTATTTTAACTAAAGGAATCTACTCCCAACAACTTAAGTACTGAAAGAATGAAAAAAAAAAGCAACTAAAAATCACTACCATGCTGTTTTGATATCTTAAAAAAAAGGAGTCTTAACTACATTGAAGGTATACACTGTAGGATGTGAAAGTGATTAATTGCAGCTGTGATATTAGGGAGGACAATAAACTTGAAACTGATCTGGGTTTATAATGATTTATCAGGTGAAGCATAACATGTTATGGTTTTCCATATTTTCAATAGTAATACCATCCATCTTTTTTAAAGTCAGAATCTTCTCTCAGCCCATCACTCACAAATGAGTATGACTTTGCAGCAGAAAAGACTTCGCTTTTTCAGACAATATGCTTCCTTTGTTCATGTGTTAGGTACCTTTACAGTCATAAGTAGATACAGAGACCTTGACAAATGCTTGACAAGTCAAAGCATCAAAGATGTAAAAACTGGTGAGACTGCATCTATCTAAACTAATAGATAAAGGCAATCTTTATATGAAGATGACCTAATTTATTCACCTTGTAACAGTACCAATTCCGACAATCCTCTTCACTGAGTTACTGCACCCTGGTGAATACTTCTATTGCTGGTGTGTGACTGCTTATTAAACACCAAGCTGAATTATTTGCAGCTAACCTCTATATCTATCTCAAGGCCTTACTACAATCCATTACTAGTGAATGTACCCTATAGCAATACAATTCTACAAAAGGCTATCAGAATGACGTTTATATCTCAAAAAAAAAAAAAAATATTATAGAATACATTTGGTATCAAAGCTACAATTGTAGCAAACCATATGCTGTACCTTTATTGAGTTGTTGATCTGAAAACAATAATATGTATTATACCCAGTATACAATAAGAAAGTTCAATAAACATTGTCATTCTCCTCTAAATTGAAATCAAAAACTGTTTGTCCCAGGCTTTGTAAATTTTGAATATAGAATAACTTGGTTACTATTATGTTTAGCCTTCTATTTTGGTTTGCCTTGAGATGCTAAATCCATAACTCTACAGCTTTTTCAAACAATATGACTGTGAATTAAATTAGAAGTTGTGAAAAACTTCATTTTGCATAACTAAAAAGTAAATTAGTCCTACAAGTTTATACCAAGAAAATTAGAATAATATTAGAGTTGATTAGCCGTATCATAGATTAGGCAATTATGAAAGTAAAGACTGGAAAAGCTCCTGGACCATAGGTATCACTACCACGATGTTTAAAATATCCAGTGGTGTGGGACACAGCCTAGTCACTTGCATAGTTAATCATGTTATTCAGGAAGGCATCATCCCCAAAGACTGGTGTAGCAGTATTATTGTCAGCTGCTTCAAGAGTAAAGGTGATGCCTTAGATAGAAACAACTACAGAGGTATCAAACTGCTGGATCAGGTTGTGAAAATTACAGAGAGAGTTATATCTCAGCTAATCAGGAATAGAAATAAACTAGATGAAATGCAGTTTGGTTTTGTTCCTGGGAGAAGTACTATGGATTCCCTCTTCATAGTGAGACAGTTGCAAGAAAAGTATTTGGCCAAAAGTAAACCATTGTATTTAGCCCTCATTGACCTGGAGAAAGCTTTCGACAGGGTTCCCCACCCTCTAATTTGGTGGTCTTTAAGGAAGCTAGGAACAGAAGAGTGGCTTATTAGAGCTGTTCAAGTCATGTACAGCGATGCTGTTAGTAAGGTGAGAGTTGGCCTTGAATACAGTGATGAATTTAATGTATAAGTTGGAGTACACCAGGGTTCAGTTCTTAGTCCACTCTTATTTATTATAGTTCTTCAGACCATAACAGACAAATTCAAAACTGGATGCCTATGGGAATTACTATATGTTGATGATCTTACACTTATTGCAGAATCTGAAGCAGAATTGGAGAAGTTCCAGGTTTGGAAGCAAAATCTGGAATCAAAGGGCCTTAGAGTTAATTTAGCTAAAACTGAAGTTGTTGTTAGTGAGAAAGGAGATAAGACTCTCGTTCCAGCTGGTAAATGGCCCTGCTCAGTATGTAGGAAAGGAGTGGGACATAATTCCATTTGCTGCACCATGTGTAAGCTATGGACGCATAAGTGATGCAGTGGAATTGTGGGTGGGTCATCAGATAAGGTCACTTTCCAGTGTGGCAGATGCACAGGAACAATAAGCACTAAGAATATGACGGATTTAAACTCTCTCAAATACCCAGGAGGCTGTCCTTATATGTAAGTAAATAGCTTCTGATATTTTAGGTGACCAAATTAGTAGCAGCTGTGGATGCTCTGAAAGTATTGTTTCTAGAATAAGAATAGGATGGAGGAAGTTCAGAGAACTGCTACCTCTGTTGGCAGCAAAAGGATTCTCTCTCAGAGTGAAAGGTAGATTGTATGATACTTGTGTGAGAACAGCAATGTTACATGGTAGTGAGACATGGTCTCTAACTGTAGAAGACATACATAAACTGGAGATGAATGAAGGTAGTATGCTCTGTTGGATTTGCAACATCAATGTGCATGACCAACAAAACACAACTGTGTTGAGAGAAAAGTTATGCATAAGAGAGATTAAATGTGGTATGTAGGAGAGGAGAATGTGTTGGTTTGGATATGTGATACATATGTGTGAAGAGAGCTGGATACAGAAGTGCCTGTCACTGAAAGTGAATGGCACCTGTGGAAGAGGGGGACCCAGGAAGACATGAGAAGTGGTGAGGATTGATCTTAGGATGTTGGGGCTCACAGAGGAAATGACTATGGACCAAAACATTTGGTGATATGAGGGTCTAGAGAAGACCTGTCCACAAAATTGAGTGCTAGAAGAGCTGTGTTCTAGCTTCAGTCCTACTGCATGTCATCTTCGGCAAATGTCATCTGCCATAGCCCTGGGCTGACCAAAGCCTTGTTAGTGGATTTGGTAGAGAGAAACTGGAAGAAGCCTGTAGTATATATGTGCATGTGTGCGTGTGTGTATTTATTTGCATGCATCTTTGTGTTTATCCCCCACCACCACTTGACGACTGATGATGGTTTGTTCACATCCTCATTTGGCAAAGAAGGACAGAAGCTTAAAAAAAGAAGTACTGGGGCCAGTATTCCATTTTACATAAACCCTTCAAGGCAGAACCCCAATATGGCCACAGTCTAATGGCCGAAACAAGTAAAAAATAGAAGATAGCCATAATTTAAAAGTAAATCTGTAACAGCAAGACAGAACTTAACCAGGTTAAACTTTCATTTTTGTAAAAACTCCTATGGAGATAAAAACTATGTGAAGTTACTGTATATAACTTAGGTTTTGGGAAAACTTACTTTTTAGCAATGAACTCCTTTCTCAAGCAAATATTTTGTCATATTCAAAATTTACTAAGTAGTCCTTATGTGTCACCAAGAGCTAAAAGGTTAAATAACAATAAATTTAAGATATTGAAAAGTTCACTGCAATCAGTCACTTAACACTTTAGCATTTTGAAAGCTTCCAATTACAATGAGATCTCGTCTTCAACACTATGCTGACAACATTATACTGCACATAAAGAAACTGACTTAGATTCTCACAACACAATACAGCAACATTACAAGGGCTATCGACAACTTATTATTGACAGAAAATCCTCAACTTCAAAAAGTTCTGCTAACTTGATGGCATTTTACTCATCTTTGATATGTAGCTAATCAATCATTTTCCAGATTTTCTAAAGAAATCAGCTTGCCATTTTTGACATCGACAATTCACTTTGCATAGTTTTAGAAATTATGATTTGTCCGTCTAGGTTTTTAAAAGTTTTTGATAAACTTTCTTGTAAATAACTTCTGATACAACTTAAATTTTACTTATTTTAATTTATTTTCCATTTGAAAATGAACTATAAAGAAAAAATATGATTTATATGACAAAATAATGCATTTAATTTTAATATCAGGTCATTTTGCAATAATTACCTAATATTTATTTGAAATATTTGTTAGTATTATTTTTTCACATCTTTATATAAAATGGTAATGGTACTTGTAGAACACCCTGACATGTTATTCTGAGCAATTTTTGCAACAATTTTAAAGTCAGAAATAAATCATATTGAAGATGCAAGATTATTTCTCTAATGATTCCAAATTTAGCTTTAACTGGACTTGAATCCATTCAAGCAATTATGTCTCAGCAAGACATTTTAGTCTGCTTTCCTCAGTCTATTCAAATGAAAATAGAAACTACTCTTATTTCTTAGTTAATTCATTGACACAATTGTCCCAACAAATCATAAGTAAATACACAAATATATTGAACTTGATGAGACTACAGAATTTAATGGAACCATGATTGACAAAGTATACATCGCTCTATATACAAATCATGATAAAAAAAAAATAGGCCATAAATAAATGTTTCTTATAATTAGTTATTTAAATTACAACAAAGTACTGTAATGAACACTTCTTGGATGTGTAGTTATTGCTAAACAATTTAAAACCACAGAAAATGTCATAAAGACACAATATATATATATATATATAACATATCTCCTGAGTATGCTATCATGAAAAGAACAGATGCAAGACAAATATTTTGATCAACTTTGGTAGATACTAAGTTCTCAACATATTTGGACTCGTAATTTTAAAACTTCCATTTTTCTGGATACAGTAGTTTTTTTATTTAATATTTATATTTCTATTGTATCTACCTTTCAGTTATAATATTCATTGTAATCATCATCATCTTAATAATAATAATAAATGGACAAGACTGCTGTATGTAATATCATTCTTGACTCATCTGTGAGACCTGAATCTAATTTCGATTTTTCTTCTGTTTTCTTTGGTCTTTCTCTGCCATAGGTACATTACATATTAGTGCAGCTGCTCCTTCTTCACATATCATATAAAACCACTGAGGCCCAGCTGCTTTCTCATTTCACTTGCCTTCCAGCTTTGATGCAAGCTGATGTTGTATATCCAACAAATCACATTTAGTAAAATCCTTGCAGAGCAGCTACAAACCATCCACATTCAGTTTCAGTGCCACATAGCATTATACTCCTAATACACACATCATATTTTGCAAGCAATTCTAAACACTTTTTTCGTCATTGTCATCATTATCGCTGTTGTCATTGTCATTTGATGTCCATTTTCCATGCTGACATGAGTTAGGCAGTTTGACTGGAGCTGGTAAGCTAGTGAACTGCACCAGGCTCCAGTCATCCGTTTTGGCTTGATTTCTACAGCACGATGCCCTTCCTAACAACAACCACTTTACAGAGTGTACTGAGTGTCTTTTACATGTCACCAGCACAGATGCCCTTTTATGTGTCACTGACATGAGTACCCTTTATGTGTCACCAGCACAGGTACCTTTTATGTGTCACTGGCACAGGTGCATTTTACATGTCACCAACATAGGTACCTTTTACATGTCCCCAGCACAAGTGGCCTTTACATGTCCCCAGTACAGGTGCCATTTACATGTCACTGGCACAGGTACATGTGATCACCCCTTTAATTCTGTCGCTTCTGTCAGTCAACCAAACATCCTATTGTGTGCATGTTTTATGTACCCTTTTCCTGCATTTAATTAGTCTGTTCAAATTCATATGTTTATTGAAAGAATTAGATTTGACTCTTTTCAAAAACCACTGATAAATTTTAGAAAGAGAAAGCTTGTACCACCACTTCTTTAGATACCTATTCTGTTTAAGTGAAAAGTATTTTTATCCTATTTCAAGAGGAATCAATTTTAAACCAAAAATTTGAATTATTGAAGTGTTGCTAACATTCCTAAAAATTTTTGGTTTCAAGGCTTCTCCCACCAAACAAATGATATGTATAATCCATTTCTCTCAACCACAAATTTTAAGTGTAGGGAGAGAAAGAAAGATAAAAGAGAGAGACAGAAAAGTAAGATAGGTAGAAAAATGAGATAGATGAAAGAACAAAGGAATGGAGGACTGAAATTTTAAATGGATGAATAGTTGTACAAACTGCAAGAAGTGACAGAGTGGTAGCATTGGTGCTGAAATCCTTATAGTGACTTAGACCAATATCTGAGAATATACTTCCACTCATGTGTACAAGATGTCAACATCTCTGATTTGGCATTTTAGTACATCCTGGTTGTGAGACAGCTTTTCACAAAACATAACCTGCATTTTTTAATGTTAATGTTTCTTTTGCCAGAGAAATAGTTCTTCAATCCTCAGCCATAAGTTATAACCCCAACACAATTAACTCACAATACTGACAAAATTCTTTGCTATAAAAAATGTTTTTTAGTTTACTTTCCCAAAAAGTTTTGTGCGCAGGACTTCGGCAGCAGCCATCTCCATAATGTACATATTTGATGAGCTTAGGGCAACCAACTTTACACAAAACTCAAGAGTCATAAGTATTGTTTGTTGGTATGATTATCATTAAATTATATATGTGTATAGGTGGTATGAAAATAATTCAAAATTTAGCCTTTTCCTTCGGTATCAACTATTTTTGAGTTTTGAGTTCTTGTATGTCTCCTAAATGTGAGCTAGGTACACACACACAGTAGTCTCAATGTAATTCATGCAAACATTTTGTCTCTTTCTTTCACATGCTCAAACCATTATCCTGCATTAGAATTTTTCTCATTATGGTGGTAGTTACATACCTTATTTCTGATGAGATTAAAGTGTTGTTGATTGGGTATATAAGTTTCTTTAAATACTCTAACCTAACAATTAAAACCTCCAGAAATAAGCTGTTGTTTTTTATAGATAAAACTAATATCTGGTAACCAGCTAATAAAAAAGTAGATAATGGCAAATATAAGCAATTGTTAAATTATAGCTAAGACAAAATGCATAAACTAGCAATAAGATATACTATGACATCAATAAATAAGTTATGTTAATATCCAAAAGAATTAAGATGAACAATAGAATAGAATGCCTACCTAAGGGAAGTATATGTAACTATAAAAGATCATAAACCAGTCTCCACAAGAAAAATTAATTACAAGTTCATATACTCAGAGATAAGAATTTATATACAAAAACATACTAAGAAATGTACACAATATATAATGCTTACTAGCGATTTTTTATTACCATTAAGAGTGATCAAATGGGTTCCTTTGGAATGTTTATATCTTGTAGCACTTGGCTCAATTTTCTATAAGGGTAGCATTTTCTAGTGATTAGCTTTAGCATTATGCTTAGGAAATTTACAGAAAGTACATGAGTTTGAATGGTTATTTTGAGATTGAATTCCTTGATGGCATTTATTAAGTTTTTCCTAAATGTATCTATTTCATGTTTTTAGAGACTACTAGACCATCTCTGTAGAGTGTTATTCTATTGTGGCTGGATATACTGTTTCTAGTTTGTACAGTCCAATTAGTTTATATATCATTACATTAGCATTTCATCCCATGTTTGTGTCTAGAAGCTAATAATTTCCAATTGGTTTCTTTAATTATTATAGAACAGAAGAGAATTATGATACTTACCTATTGGTCAATGACAATAGTGAATCTTTTTGCAAAATTCATAGTTCCAAATTAGAGTATAAAAATAGATGGCTTTTAAAGAAACCGACATGAAATATGTCTCATATATAAAATTGCTCACACATATTTTATACACTCTCCAATCCAAATATATTGAGTCCTACATGAATTGTTGACTCCCTAATCAAACACACACACACACACACATGTATATATATGTACACACACACACACATGTATATATATATGTACACACACACACACACATGTATATATATGTACACACACACACATGTATATATATGTACACACACACACGCGTTATTAATGAAATTTCCATGCCAAATGTTGTTGCAAGTCATCATCTGATTAATGGTTTTGTTCTTAGAATTAAATAGTGCTGGGAGAAGGTATTAACACAAAGAGAGAAAGAGAGAGAGAGAGAGAGAGGAAGTGGAAAGGAGAGAGTACTAATAGAGAAGAAGGAACTGAGAGGAGATAAGTTGAAGAAAGAGTCTGTTTTAGAAGAGACATAGATAAATTGGAAAAAAGGGAGAGAGAGAGGGAGAGAGAGAGAGAGAGAGGAGTGAAACAGAGTAAGAGAAAGAAAGAGAAAATATCATAACAATTCAAGTTGAATGGGTGTAATGAAGATTATGTTTTTAATGCTTTTTCTTGGTTGTTTATTCCAATAGCTTTAAGCAAAATTGATAAAACTTGTTTCGTCATGCCAAAAATTACATTGGAGCAATCTGTTACATACTCTAGATTTGCAGTAAATCTTTTCTTTTTGATGTTTCAGGATTAAAAAAAAAAAAACAGTTTTTCAAGTGTTTTTTTTTTTTTTCAGTCATAAATAAGTGAGCAATTCTCTATTTGAAATGAATCATTAATAATGTACAGACTTCTCTCACAATGTTAGCCAAGAATCAGTAGGATACAGATGAAAAATGGCAAAAATATACTCAAGCTAACTTTTATAAAGATGCGTTGCGCAGTAGAAAGCAGTAAATCCCAAATTCTGAGTCTAAATGCTATAATCCTATATAAGAAGAGTTTTAAAATTTAAAAACAATTATTGAAAACAATTTTATTTTTTAAATAACCGAAATGAACAGTTATTGTATAAAAAAAAAAAATGGTAAGGTTTTTTTAATGTAATTATCCTTTTAATTCAAAGATAATATTGGTTTCAAATTTTGGCACAAATCCAGCAATTTCAATTGAGGAGTTAAGACAGTTACATCAACTCAAAGGCAAAGCTGATGTCGGTATTTTTCTGTCAAAATGTGAAGATAGACAAAATGCAGCTAAGTATTTTTGCAGGGCATGCTAAAGATTCTGCCAGCTCACCACCTTAAATTCATAGATAACATTGGTTTCAAATTTTGGCACAAGGCCAGCAATTTAGGGAAAGGGTTAAGTCGATTACATTGACCCTCAGTAATCAACTGGTACTTATTTTATCAACCTTGAAAAAACGAAAGGCGAAGTTGACCTCAGAGGAATTTCAACCCAGAACATAGAGATCC
>JAOPJW010000002.1:2163315-2173471 GCA_027122535.1 Octopus maya | reverse complement strand
CACTCATATAAAAATTTGTAAACTCTGTGTGCTTTTAATAACTTTTTTCATTCATTGTTGTTTTTTGTTGTTTTTTTGCTCCCTGTAGTTCAGAGTTATAAAGGGTAGGAAACATCTACATTCATATATGTAAAATAATTTTACTTTAATTTAAATCAACAGAGTAAAACATTAAATTATAAATCTACTCAGGATTCTTTTGTAAGTTATGTTATGCTACAATATCTTATAATAAATGAATCATATTGTAAAGATATTAAAAATGTGATTAAATATCCATTTACAAATGCTACAGTAAACTTATGAATAATTCATATCAAACATTGTTATTTCAATCCAAAAATGTTTGAATATTTGTTTCCTTTTCCTTCTCTTTCCAAAGTACGTATCTCTCAGTGGAGGACGTTCCAAATAAAATGGAGATTTTTACTTCTTTTGTTATGTTGAAAACAAAACATATGCTTATCTGGTTTTCTTATATTTCTTTACACACACACACACACAAACACACACACACACACACACACACACACACACACACACACACATATATATATATACACACACAATGTATTTATGTATATGTATATATAAATAAAAGTAAGATGCTGTCTCACAGAAATAACATGTAAAGTATATGAAAAAGCAATATAATTGCACCTCAAACCATAAATTTCAGAGTTCACAGCATAGCATATAATAGGGGAGAGGAAAAGCATAATTTCTGGGGCTTTTCAAAAAAGCATAATAATAAAATCAAAGCTTAAGCTATTGGAAGCATATATTGTGATTGGCTATTTCTTATTGAAGGGTTGTAATTTACTAATCTGTGATGAACTGAAGTGGAAAACATCTGGCAGCAGTTGACAAAGGAGCTTTATGCGGCAAACACAGTCTTTCCTTTTTGTCCAATCATGGGTATCCAAGCCACCATGTGTAAATAGTCAGCCATCTTATGTCATATTGAATGCATGGCTGAAACTGGAACATTCTGGCCCCCTAAATTTGAAGGGTCTGAAGCAAGTTATAGCAAACTAATCAGCTTCATTGGTTTGTTTTCCATAGTCCATTGGGGTGTAGATGCACGTGTAAGAGAGAGAGTGGGGGAAGGAAAAGAGAAAGAGGGGAGGTAAAGCATAATGAGATGGGAGGGATGAGAATGAAAGGAACAAACAACTTGCCAAGCAATAGGCATTAACTATAGCAGTGGTGTGGGCGACAGTGAAACACAAAGAAACAACAGTTCACTAAATGGTCATTACCATTTTTAAAATGCAATGCACACACTTCTTTCACAGATATATTCAACTTGCAAATTACAATTTCCTGCTCTGTTTACTATAACAAATAGCATCTATTTTGAATATTTTATCTAACCTGGTGATTTCATGGAAAAAGAAACATTAAAAGTATGCTTGTTTACAAAAATAAACAAATGAAATAAATAAACAATAAAATAGATTAAGCTGAAAACTTGCATAAATATATGGAAACAAATCAATAAATTATTCTAAAATAGTATACTATGTGTGAGCAAATATGCATGCATCCGCATGTATGTGTAGATGTATGCATTATTATGTAAATTGATATCCGAGTATGTCTTTAAAATTCAGTGCCTATTTCTGCAAATTTATCAGTATAGATCTGTACATATTTGTGTATCTTGTACAAATGTGTGAAAGTAGACTACACTTATGAATCAGTGTACATTCTAAACTTAAATCGCTTTATACATATTTTGTATGTGTCCATTTGTGTTTGAATTTAAGTTTCTTTTTATACAAATGTATAAGTAGACACACTTGGCTATGTTCATAAATTGGAACTTGTATGTGTGTAATTTTGGTGGATGTGTGAACATGACTGTATTCTTGCATATGCTTCAGTGTTTCTATGCAAGTCTATAGAGGTGTCTCTGCATATGTGCTCGTGTATGTATATGCATGTACATGTGTATATTTGCTCCTGTGTGTGAGTGCTCCTGTGAGTGTGTGTGTGTGCTCCTGTGTATGTGTGTGTGTGCTCTTGCGTGTTTGCTCCTGTGTGTGTGTGTGTGTGTGTGTGTCTTCTGTGTGTGCATGTATGTGTGTGAGTGTGTGTGTGTGCATGCGCATGCATCTGGAAGGTGTGTATGAGCGTATAAGTCACTTAATTTACATTGTTTACAAACACATGACATGGAGATGCTAGCCGTATACTGTATTCTAAATTAAGGTGAGCATCAAAACATGAATATGTTAGTTCCAGCATAGTATGCTGCATATGACAATATCAGACTGCATATTATATTGTGAACCCAGCCCAACATATAACAAATTTATATGTTTTAAGATAAAAAGAAAAAGGGAAAACGAATTGTTTCACATCAGCAGTCATCTTTAGAAACTCTGTAACTTTGCCTTAAACAATAGAAAGAACATAAGATATATAAATTGAATAGAGATGCTGTCAGTTTAGTTTAGAAATCCTTTCAAATGAAAAATAAGAGACAAATGGAAAAAGTGATATAAAAAAAATGGGCTTCCTTTGTGTGTTCTCTAGTTTTTCTTATTCATTTTTGTAATTAAAAAACTACTTCAGGCAGAATTAAAAAGAATAAAAATAATTATTTTTGTGGAAACCAAAGTAGAGTTTATAGCATTCAGAAAGTAATCATTGAATAAATAAATAAATAATTAAATTAGTAATAAGAAGTAATATCAGCAGCAGTAGCTGCAACTACATCAACAAAAATAAGAAATGAATAATAAATATAAAATAATGTTAAATAACAAATTAGACTATTGTTTATAAAGGAAATGAAAATATTGAATTAAGAAATGTCAATGTAATATTTAGCAGAGAATTAATTGACGAAACAAAAAATAGTTAATAAATAAATAAAATAATATAATTAGTATTAAAACAGAGAAAGATTGAAAACAAACAGTTGAATGTATTAGAGGAAAGTGTGAACAAATGAGGAGGAGCAGAATGTTTTAAGTAAATAGATATATAGAAATGTAAAGGAATATTTTATCAAGCTTTGCGGCAAGTTTGGAAATAATATCTTATATAGAACAAAAACAATGTTTGGGGTTTGTTAACATGTACAGACAGAGGTTTTAAAGCAAAGAGCTTTATCAAGGATAAAAAAAAATTAACTTATTACCATCATATACTGCAAAAAAAAAAAAAAAAAAATTCAACTTCTGAGATGAGTTTCATACTTTCCTGCTTTATAAATTGCAATATGATATTTATGTATTTAGGTATATGGTACAGTGAAAAATGATATTTTTAAATGCAGTTTACACTGAGACATTCTCTGCATTGGCTATTGACAGATCACAAAAATTTTAGCACCTTCCTACAGTATCAGTCCCTCCAGAAATGCCAAGTAGCACTGACCAGTTCCTTTTGTCCATACTGTAGCATGGTGATTTTCTCCAGTATGCATGTAGTCACCACAACAAACAGGGTGCAGCTTCAACAACTTCAACCATGCAATGACTATTGTTTTGTTTATTACTCACTGGGGATATTCATTCTTTGCTTTCAATTTTGGTCTTTCATTCACATTGAACTATGATATGAATGATGAAAGTGAACTATTTTCTGTTTCTTTTCTAGTTCATGAACCGCTGTTTTGTTGACCCTTTTAAGTCTAATGCCAGCCAGGTAGGACATAAGGTATCTAGCTACAAACCCACAACATACCACCACTATCGAAAGCACTGTACCCTGCCATCATCATCATCCTCATTTACTATCTGTTTTCTATGCTGGCATGGGCTGGATGGTTTGACAGAAGCTGGCAAGTCAGAAGACTGCACTAGGTTTCACTGTGTTTTGGCATGGTTTTTACAGCAGGATGCTCTTCCTAACACCAACCACCTTACCGAGTGAGCTGAGTGCTTTTTTATGTGGCACCAGCACCATCATACCTCACACAATTCCCTAACTGCTTCATATTTTAGACTCTTCATTACACATGTACACTTCATATTACCTTTCCCAAGGCACTGTCAGTTCAACAAGCAGAACATTTTTGTTTTTTGTTTTGTCAAGTGAAACCATACCATATGATCAGAGCTTTACTTTGTTATTGCAATACAGCTGGGGAATACAAGTTCTTCCTTCAAACCCACCTGTATCTTCCAACACTTAGCATCATGCAAAAGTCTAGGTATTGACTTCCTTTCTTTTTTGCTCTTGCATTGTCCTTCTTTCATGTGTCAATATTTTGTTTATGCAGGGTAACAAAGTAATATATACTGATGTGATTAGTCTACATAACTCTCTAAGGAGCATAGGGCTGGTTTCCTGGTTTCTCTAGTGTATATATACATATATAGTGAAGGCACATGACTCAGTGATTAGAGTGTCGAGCTTATGATCATGAAGTTGTGAGTTCGAATCCTGGACCAGGCTGCGAGTTGTGTTCTTGAGCAAGACACTTTATTTCACATTGCTCTAGTTCACTCAGCTGTAGAAATGAGTTGCAATGTTACAGGTGCCAAGCTGTATCAGCCTTTGCCTTTCTGTTGGATAACATCAGTAGTATGGAGAGGAGACTGATATATGTGGGCAACTGCTGGTCTTCCATAAAACAACCTTGCCCGGACTTGTGCCTGGGAGGGTAACTTTCTAGGTGCAATTCCATGGTCAGTCATGACCGAAAGAGGTCTCAGCATATATATACATATGACCAAGACCTCTGGAGATATGCTATGACTGAGAAGACCCAGAAAATAAAGCTGTAACCTACACCAGTGTTGCAAAACCAGCCCACTCAAAAAGTACCTTGGATTGAAGGGCGACATGCCATGCATGAGGAGACCTATTGAGTCAAATACATCAAAATCAAAATAAAATCAAATCACAATCAAATGGAAATTGTAGTTGTGGTCCCTGTGCCGGTGGCATGTAAAAAGCACCATCTGAACATGGCCAATGCCAGCTCTACCTTGACTGGCTTCCGTGCTGGTGGCACATAAAAAGCACCATCCAATCATGGTCGATGCCAGCTCCCTCTGGCCCCTGTGCCGGTGGCACATAAAAAAAAGCACCCACTACACTCGGTGTGGTTGGCATTAGGAAGGGCATTCAGTCGTAGAAACACTGCCAGATCTAACTGGAGCCTGGTGCAGCCTCCTGGCTTCCCAGACTCCAGTCAAACTGTCTAACCCATGCCAGCATGGAAAACAGACGTTAAACAATGATGATGATGATGATGATATATAATTCCTTCCTGGATGAGGCGCCAGTCTGTCACAGGATTACTCTTCCAGTGGACTGGAACAATGTAAAATGAAGTGTTTTGTTCAAGAACACAACACATTGCCTGGTCCAGGAATCAAAACCAAAATTTCATAATCATGAGTCCAACACCCTAACCACTAAACCATGTGCCTTCACTGTATACTGATGTAGTAAAAAATAATACTAAATAGTCTAAGGCAAAACAAGGTAAACTGTAATGTAATATAATGTGTTAGTTTATGTACCAAGCTACATGAAATCCACACACTCTAGCATTTCCAAGCCAAGTGGGAGTAAGAATAGTGAAGACACACAACAAAAAAAAAATGCATCTTAATTTGGAAAGCAGTCACTATTAATTTCACAATATTTAAATTCTCTACAACACATTCCACAATATGTAAGGTTTTACTCCAAAGCACATGTGCATTTATGATAATATGCCCATATACATGCAAACAAATATATCCATGAATTTCTCCAATTTGCAATTATAGAAAATATTTTGCAATTATTTCCATTTAATTTTTTTTTAAGCAAATAATGAATTTTCAAAAAATTTCTCCCACTTCTTTTTTTTTTTGATGCCATTTAGCAGAAATTTCTCACATTCTTTGTAGTCCTTCAGGGAATATATAATATTACATAACGTTAAGATATTTCTTCTTGGAAATGACTAAAATGAATTACTGCCAAATAACAGTTGATGAAGCAGAGATATGTGCATGTGCATGATCACATGTATATACAAAGCAAAAAATAAATAATAATAAAATAAAATCACATCTGTTATTTATCATGCTGAAATAGATTCAGAATTTCCAAATCTCATGATTTAACTTCAAGAAACTTGCTTTTTGTTTTGTTTTGTTTTCTTTTTTTTTTGTATTTTTATAATTCTTATACAGCCAATATACATACTGTCACATAATCCGTGACAATATGACAAAAACAAATTCACATAGTTTCATACATATATTAGAATATCATAGCAGCGTTTATTCTTTATAAAGCATTGACAACCTTGCTACAACTCATCTTTAATATGGTACGAATCAGTAGCAGCCAGGCTATTCTTAAATATAAATAGTATATGGAAATATAAATTTTGTGTCCAAAAGTTTCAAGCTATAATAATCTTTTTTTCATTAAGAAGCCAGTTATTTTCAGCCTCACTAACCTCATTAGAAAACTAGCCAAATCTGACCAATATTAGTGTCATTGCAATTTTTTTTTAATGATGATCATTAGCATTGTATGTGCTTGTTCATGCATGAATGCATAGCCACAGCTCATAATTATTCCAGTTTACCTTCATTTTAAAATCCATGCTCTTACAACTCTATGCCTCATTATTATTTTATTGTATCATATCATAAAAACTACCCAGCATAACCTACTTTTTTTTAAATTTGTGTTCCTGCATGATTACTCAAGCATAACTAACCATTTTAGGAAAAGACACATTGAATAATAGATATATTGCTGGGTAATAATGCTTGCTTCTGTTTGCTTGCTGCTCTTAGTCCTCTTGTTTGGATGAGGGTAAGCTCACCTCAAGTTAGTGGTCCCGGAGACATCGTGTGTAGAGCCAACCAGGTCCACTCTATCACTGGTGGTCCCATGCCAGCCTATCGGCACCCAGCCGGGTACAATACACTCAAAATAAAAAAAAAAAGATGGTACCATCATGTCAGGAATGCCTAAGCTCATTGGTCTGTTCAATCAAGGCTGACTTGGTGGTAAACAACAACAATTTCTAAATGCTTTATAAATCACATAGAAGGGCACATAGTTCTTCATTTATTCAACTAAGACATACATTAAGCAAAATTTAAGAAATAATAATTATAAATCTCAAACAATGCCCTTATTAACTATCATAGAAACAGAAAAGGAACTAATTGAGTTGCAATGTCAACACAGCGAAATACAGATGCCATCATTATAAAAATCATTTATGTAATATCAGTCTTGATGAGTTTAACATTAAAACAACTTTCAAACCAGTCTTGTCATACAAGCTGTTATACAAACCACAGATTCAGTAACAAGATGGATCAACACTACTGACAGCATTCATCCAAAGTGACTGTGCTGTTTAATCTATACCCAGCAGAAGATTTAAGCACTACAAGCTAATGAAATACTTATTCAATGTACAGTCATCTCAATCCTTAACCCTATAGCATTCAGATTATTCTGTTATATGTAATGATTATTTATTCATGTTGTTTTGAAATTTATCTTGCATTATCTCATAGCTTTGAGATTACGGTTATGTGACTGTTTATTTTTAGACTAACATTGTAGGGTAGATGTGAAAGGCTGGATCTGGTCAGTTTAAACATAAAACAGGAAGAATATTTTGGCCTGGTATGGCTGGTTTAAATGCCAAAGGGTTTAACTGATTGAGCAACATTTACTTAGGGTGTCTTGTAAAGAGCTAAATGGATTGGTCTATGCTTGGCCTTAGTCAAAAGAGTAACACCAAAGGTACAATACAAACAATTTACATTCTGAGTAGCTTTATCTAACAATATATCAAAGCAGTGACAATGGGGTTGCTTCACTATCATCACCACAACTACTACCACTACTATTACTACCACTACTGCTACTACCACCACTACTGCTCTACCCAGTGTCAAGATTCTCACCACATGATATTCAATGCTTAAATTTCCTTCTCTTCAATCTAGTCATTGATATTGACATTTACAAATTATCTCTTATCCCTTATCTTTTACTTGTTTCAGTCATTAGGCTGCAGCCATGCTGGGGCTCTGCCTTGAGGAATTTTAATCAAACAAATCAACCCCAGTACTTATTTTTTTTTTGTTTTGTTTTTAAGCCTGTTACTTATTCTAGCAGTCTCTTTTGCTGAACCGCTAATATTACGGGGACGTAAACACAGCTGTCAAAGTGATGGTGAGAGACAAACACAGACACAAAGACACACACACGTGCGCACGCACACACACACACACACACACACACACACACACATACATACAACAGTTTTCTTTTAGTTTCCCTCAATTAAATGCACTCACAAAGTTTTGGCCAGACCAAAGCTATAGCAGAAGTCTTAGCTCTCCTGTGTGATCCTTCTGTCCAGCATTCGCCATGATAGATCGCTGACCACTACATTTATATTTTTTTCTCTCCTTGTTTCTTTCTGTGTTCCTTTCAGTTGAAGAGCGTAGCTAGAAACGTTAAAGACTTTCACTATTCCCGAGCAATATACTAATACATCCATTTGCTGTTTACACCACCTGTCTTCATCTGTTGTTTTTTTCGTAAATTCTCCTATAGCAGAAGTCACTTGCCCAAGGTGCCACACCTGTGCCTACCTAGCTTTTTCCTTGTTCTTTTCTTTGTTTTAGCTTTTTTAAGAGTTTTTTTCTTTGCTGTTTTATAACTTCAGAGGGATAACACACATGGAAAAATATAATACAAAATTTTTCAGTTTGCTTTTTCAAGTAGGAATTTATTAATATTATTAAGCACATGTATGTTAACTATAACCCTATCTTATTCATATTTGGGTTTCACAATACATAATTCATATGTAGTATTTTGGGATGGATTGTGTATAAAGGATTTTAGATAGAAAAATATATTTGCTATATGTAATGGATATCTCCAATTTCTTAATATACTGTCAATTTCAATCGATGTAGTGGCTAGGACAAAATTATTAAAACTCATGTTATATATTATTGATAATTATTAGCAAATGATTAATGATGAAAATTACTTTATTTTGTTTGTTTTATTGTATCTTACATCATCACTATATTTTCACCTATTTTACATGAAATAATACAAAAAGTTAGTTCACCATGTAGTAAGGGATAGTATAATGAATAGGGAAGATTTAATCTCCATAGCCACTTAATTGATGGAGGAGCTATCCAGCTTTATCTGCACTAAAAATGCTTCTTGATAATTTTCTCCAATATTCTAAGGTAAGATTTATTTCAGCAATATGAATATCAAAGTTGGTTTATGTTTTTTTTTGTTTTGTTTTGTTTTTGTTCTTTTTATTTTTTTTTTCGAACGTTTGAATGTAGAAACAATGTTTGACATTGCTTTCATAAAATTCAGTAGTTAAAGTATTTTTCCGGTGAATATTTTAAATGCAAATGCATCTTAAACCACTTACACTCTTTGAAAACTCATATTTCGGTTTACAAGTCCTCATTTAATGTATAACAATGTCAAAGAACAGCAGTGAAAGGAATGGTTTCCAGAAAGAGAACAGAATGAAATTTATTAAACCTTCCTCTTCCAAAATTTTTTGAAGAAACTGGACGTGAACATCCCAAGCCATCTTCATGACTAAAAACCCATTGACTATTTATTTTTGTTTATTCCAATACAAGCATTCTTTATAATAATAGTAGAGACTTATTATTGTCTTAACTGTGAACAAAGGACAAAAAACAATACTCTAAATGAGATTAAAGCATTTTTGCTATAACTATTATAATGGCTATTTAGTAAACTATATTTAACAGAATTTAAATAACTTTATGTTTCAGGTTTTGCATGTTTGTATAACATGCAGTTGGAGTAATTATGCAAACTAGATGCAAAGGGAAATTACTCAAGTGGGCCAATCACATGAATTTAAAAAACCAAAATACGTGGTGATGTATATATAATGAAATTATTGTATACATTGCTCAGGTGCACTACAACTTGTCAAAAGTGCACATAAAGCATATGCAGCATTGTACAAATGTCTGGAAAGTGAACAGTGTAGGAGTCAGATACATGCTTGCGTGTGTATGGAGGCGAGAAAATCAGGTGTAGTGTTGGCAAATCTCAGGAAGCATGGAAGTTTTGAAGGATGCAGTGCTCCGACAACTAACAACTGATGCCGGCAGTTTGTTCCATA
>JAOPJW010000002.1:1507405-1519339 GCA_027122535.1 Octopus maya | reverse complement strand
CCTCAGTCAAATCGTCCAACCCATGCTAGCATGGAAAGCGTACGTTAAACGATGATGATGATTCCGTTACTCCCTTTATTATTGTCATTCTTCCAGGATATTTAGTTAAATGTTGAAATACATTGCATGTTTGTGTTCTGTATGTGTGCATGTGGTATAGCGCATCAAAGGTGATGATAGTGTTGATCCAAGACATTCATCCTCCTCCTCTGCTTCCAGTACATTGTTTCTCATGAGAGCGGATACAGAACACAAACTGAACAGGAGAATTAGATTACCAGCTTTGACCTTTGCCAAACTAGCTCAAAAAGTGTGGTTAAATGGCAAGCTGATGAGATCCATCAAAGTTACAGTCTATAAAGTATGGGTCCTCAGCACCTTGCTGTATGGTGGTGAGACCTGGTGCCTTTACACCAGACAAGAGTACTGCCTGAATGCCTTCCATCTGTGCAACCTTTGGAGTATTCCTTGGGGTCAAATGGAATGATCACATCACCTACAGCGAGATACCTGTTCCCAGCTATTGACTACTTTCACATCACTACTTTGGCTACGCTGTCTCCGCTGGCTGGGACACATGCACCGGATGCCTGATGGGAGGTTACCAAAAGATATGCTGTATGGGGAGCTAGCCTCTCCGGCAGATGTGCTTGTGGACGACCACATCTCTGTTTCATCACGAATGCCAAAAACTGGGAGAACATGGTAAAAGACTGTTCCTGCTGGAGACAGATGCTGAGTATCGCCCTGAGGGAAGGAGATCACATACGTCTGACAGCAGAGGACAGACAGGGATGCAAGAAGATCAAACGACCAACCACATTTGTGACTGTTGCAGCCGTGACTGTCACTCATGCATTGGCCATGTCAGTCTCAGTCTCAAGTGATGCTGCAACACCAATCCAATCCAAGGTGCAGATCCATAGTCTTTTCAGACTAATGGATGCTAGTTATATATATATATATATATTCTTTATTCTTTTACTGGTTTCAGCCATTTGACTGCAGCCATGCCGGAGCACCGCCTTTAGTCGAGAAGATCGACCCCAGAATTTATTCTTTGTATGCTTAGTACTTATTCTATTGATTTCTTTTGCCGAACCGCTAAACTACGGGGGCGTAAACACACCAGCAACGGTTGTCAAGCAAAATTGGGGGTGACAAATACAGACACACAAACATATACACACACAAACATATACACACACATACGTATATACATATATACGACGGTCTTCTTTCAGTTTCCGTCTACCAAATGAACTCACAAGGCTTTGGTCGGCCTGAGGCTATAGTAGAAGACACTTGCCCAAGGTGCCACACAGTGGGACTGAACCCAGAACCATGTGATTGATAAGCAAGCTACTTACTACACAGCCACTCCTGCACCTATGATTGCACAGAAAGAATATATTTTAAAATTTCATTTCTTTTTATTGACTACAGTCTGCAGGGTGATTTTGTATTATATATCTTTTACTTTTTGTTTCAATCATTAGACTGCAGCCATGCTGTGGCACTGCCTTGAAGAATAATTTTATTCGAATGAATTGACTTCAGTATTTATTGTATTGGGTTCTTTTGCTGAACTACTAAGTTATGTGAATGTAAACACACCAACACTTGTGTGTTAAGTGGTGGTAGGAGATAAACACAACAAGGACACATACATGATAGGCTTCTTTCAGTTTCCATCTAGCAAACCCTCTCATAAGGCTTTGGTTGGCTGAGGCAAAAGTAGAAGACACTTGCCCAAGAAGCCACGGTATGGAACTGAACCCGGAACCACGTGGTTGGGAAGCAAACTTCTTACCATACAACAATACTTGTGCCTATGTAAGAATTAATTTATATATTGTACACTTTGTGTTTTGTTATGCTCATAATTACTAGGTCTGCAGAAAAATCGCCATGCATGAAACCGGTCTGCAATGCAAAAGAGATTGCAAGAACCATTACTTTCAAAGTTGTATCAGAGATTTATTCTCATTTTATTTTTCCACTTTATAAGGTTACAGCCTCAAAATAATAACTATTTGTTAAGCACACTTCCAGTGGATTATAATTTGCATAAATGAATTAAGATATACTCTGTTGAAGCCTTGTGAGTTTTGATGGCAAATAGATAGTGTCCCTATGAATACTATTCTCTGTTGAAACCTTTTTGAGGTATCAACTCATTCTCTATTTGTGGAAGAAGCAGAGCCAGGAAGATGTGGGATGAGGTGGTGATATATGATCTTCGCTTGTTGTGTCTCACGGAGGTGACAACAAGTGACCAAGACTTCTGGCAATTTACTGTGCTTGAGAAGACATGTCAAGTTAAGCGAAACTGTGGTCATGGCCAGTGCTGGTAATGTGTAAAAGGCACCTGTGCTGGTGACACGTAAAAGGACCCATGCCAATGACATGTAAAAAGCGCCTGAGCCAGTGACACCTAAAAGACATCTAGTACACTGTAGTTGGCATTAGGAAGGGCATCCAGCTGTAGAAACCAAATGAAAACACGACTGGAACCTGGTGCTTGGTCGAACCATCCAACCCATGCCAGCATGGCAAACAGATGTTAAATGATGACGGTGGTGATGATCTGTCCTCTCAAAAAAACATTAGCTAAGTGGGATATAATTTCTGAAGTTTGGTATGCTTGCCTATCTTGGTTGGTTTTATATCCAGCCTTGTGAGACCAATGGCTACATGTTCATGTATTTTGTTAGTGTATGTGTAAATGTAGTCAGATTCAGCTTTCATAGTCAGCGAGTGTGGCATAAGATGTACCATGTTTTTGATAGTTGTTCTAGGCGTCTATATAGTTGGGAGCAGACACAGACACCCTCCCAATCCCAACACCTTTACTTGTATGGACCCCTCCCAACCCTCACTCATGACCTAGAGCAGTGGTTCTCAAACCATTTTTTGCCTATTGACTCCTTTGAGTCCTATTTTACTCTACTGGACTTCCATAGCCATTTGATGAATATAAAAAATTTTTTACTGTATTTTTTTTTTAATTGCATACAGCTGAGAAGACAGCAGCATCATGAAAATGAAGTGTCTTGCTCAAGAATTGAACTCATAACCTAAGCATCATGAGCTGAACACCTGAACTGCTAGCCCATGTTCTTTCACATGTATGTATTGTTTGCTTCTTGCTTGCTTGCTTCATGCTTTTGCTTGATGGAGCTGGGGTCATCCCAGGTTAGCAGTCCCAGAAGGGTCATCGTGCACAGAGCTGATCAGATATACCAGTGCTCCCCATCACTGGCAGTCCCATGCCAGCCCCTCTGCATCCTCTGAGATGATGTTGAGCCTCTGGAGATCTTCTTTAGACATATCCAGCAATCTGGTGTGGGGCATTTTCCAGCCAGCAGTTGTGTTGAAGGCCCTTGATAAGATGATCTGGTGGGAAGCAGAGGACATGACTGCACTAGTGCATGCGGTGGATAACTGCATGCGCTGGTACGGACACATATGCATGTATAGATATATATATAAATAACCAAAAGTGCAGGCATGGCAGCATGTTTATAAAGTTAACTTAGCAATCATGAACTCCTGAATTCGATCCCCAGTCACAACACCTTGTACAAGTATCTTTTATTATAACCTTCAGTTGACCCAAATCTTGTGAGTGAAACTGAATAGATGGATAGTGTGTGGAGAGGCCTAATTAATGGATTGTAACCGTAATTGATAAGTCTAGTCTTGTCACAAACAGTGTCAAGGTGATTCTGTGTGAGATGTTAATACAAATGATATGTATATAAGACAGAGAAATTGGTCCACCAATGAGACTCAGATCATGTATAATAATTATCAAACAATAAATAATTTATATTTTATTTAAGAAGATGGAACGGCAGGTGCTATGTTATGTAATTAATCCTATGGTGACTCCACAAAATAATATTATCGTCTTTATGGAGATGAAAGGGCAGTTACCATAATTGTGTAATCAGTCCAGTGATAACCTCATAACCAATAAAGTCATGTGGTATCTATTTGAAGAAATGGAAGGGCAGGTACTATATTGTGTAATAAGAACCACAATGACTCCAAAGTGATAGACACATATTTAAAATCTTGTCAAGAGGTTTGTAGTTGAAACATGATAATGCAAATTGTTATCATTATGATTTGTTATTCATGTTATTACCTTGCCGTGTTCCAGTTTTATTTTTTAAAAGGAATATTCTACTGAACATTATTCTAATTCCTGATGTCAACTATCAACTGGTTAGTGCCATTAATCACAGGAGGAGATGTGACATAAGATGCTCATACACAGAGATATATACAAACTATCATCTGCAATATCTTGTTTTATTTGCCAGGGTGATGTGGCTTGGATGTGTCTATTTGAACACACAGTGCCATTTGTTATGCTCTGAAAGTCATCTGATTCACAAAGCCATTGTCCTAAGACAAATATTTCTACATTGTTATTCTATAGTGTCCCAATATTTTTATAAATAGGTTATCTTAAACTAACCCAATTTCTGATATCTTTATCAACTGATTAGTATTATAAGCTACATATGATTTGGGGAAAGACAGGCAGACTCAGGTCTACCATATACAATAGCCATGTGTTATGTTCTCATGTTCCTCTGTCAACTGGTACATAAGGTTCAAAATCTCGAGATCTTATCCCATCATATCTTTTTTCATATCTCTTTGGTCTTCTTCCTCTGTCAAATGCACACACATACAAATTTGAACAAAGACTTAGCAGAACAAGGAGTACAGAGACAATTCACTTTGTCAAGTTCTGGCAGGCCTTGAGAAGATTTGAGCTAGTAGTGAAAATGTTTGGTATATCCCAATGCAGCAGGTGGTAGGCAAGTGGTGGTGTGTGCTTATGGCTTAAATGTGCAGCTGGTCATTGTATAAATGTAAATTCAAATTTGAGTACAATTTGTTGTTTAAAGTCAATGTACCTTCTAAAGGAGAAATCCAATTGGTGAGAAGCCATAACTAATGATGGCTTCAAATTTTGACACAAGAGGAAAAAATCCCCAGTATTCAAATGGTACTTATTTTATCAACCCTAGTGGTATGTAAAAAGCACTCACTTCACTCTGTAGGTGGTTGGTGTTAGGAAGGGCATCCAGTGGTAAAAACCATACCAAAACAGACACAGTAGCCTAGTGTAGTCTTCTACCTGGTCAGCTCTTGTCAAACTGTCTAACTCATGCTAGCATGGAAGGTGGTCATTAAATGATGAAGGTGATGATGAAAGGATGAACGGCAAAGCTGACCTGGACAGAATTTGAACTCAGAACATAAAGATGGACGAAATGTCACTAAGCATTTTGTCCAGTCTACTAACAATTCTGCCAGCTGATTGCTTTTTCCTTCAGTAATATTGGACATAGAAAATAGCTTTAGGCCAACAGGTGAGTCTATCACTTGCTGCAAATGAATAATAATATCATTCTGAAAGAAGAAATGGGCCAACATCAATGTGAATGTTGGCGGCAGCATCATCATCATCATTATAATCCTTTAATGACCATTCTCCATGCTGGCATGGGTTGGGTGGTTTGACCAGAGTTGACAAGCAGGAGAGTTGCACCAGGTTCCAGTCTGATTTGGCTTGGTTTCTATGGCTGGATGCCCTTCCTGATGCCAACCACTTTAGAGTGTGTGCTGGGTACTTTTAACATGGCACCAGCATAAGTGCTTTTATGTGGCACAGGCATAGGGCTCTTGCAGGCCATTCCTCTTCACTAAGGGGAATATGTCGTACATAAACTGTTGGTGGAGTGAAATTACTACATGGAGTGGTAGTAGTATATGGTGGGAGAATTTAGCATGTTGGCAGCTAAGGTAAGCTCGTGTTTGTCATGTTCTTTGTTTTTCATAATTGACCCTAAATAACAGCCAGTCAGTAACTATTGTGTAAAACAGATTTCAGAGTCATCACCATTGTTATCATTTAACATTCATTTTCCATGTTGCCACCAAAAAATGAAAATGTGTGATGCCAAGTAGCTGAGATGAACAGCAATGTCACTCAGAGTTTGTGGAATTGCCTCAAAATCAAACATTAGCGACTGAGCCAACATCAAGGTGGTAGCAGGAACAGAGCTGAGATATCATATCTGAAGTAAATTCACTGATGTCGGCCACTTTGTCGATTGATTCATCTTGGGTGATGACATAGAAGCAACAATGATGGCATGAATGAATGGTTTATTGTCTATCAATGCTTGCAAAATGTGTTCTTCAAGCAAACAGAGTATGGAAAAGTAAATCTTTATTATAGCAAGACAGGAAAGATCTGTTTTGTTGCTGTGGTGTAGTTCAGTTGTGTCATGGAAAATTCCAGCCAATCAGAGCTGGAGGCATATGAATAAAATGGCAGTGATCAGCCTTAGCTGTAGGAACTCACTACAACAGCAAATCAGCAGTTTCAAATTAGTTGCAGATTTGATGGTGTAGAAGCAACATTGCTTTCTTTGATATGTTACATTTTCTGTGTCTACCACAAGCAACTCATTTGATTAATATCAGCTTCCACTCTGCTCATCAGTGTATATATTAAGTTATGCGATTTTTCCTGATTCATATACACATATATTTAGTTCCCATTCATATACAGGATTTATCCTTGTTACCACTTGCTAGCACTCATTACACTACTGAATAAATTTCAATGTTTTTGTTTTATAAACTTGCCTTCTGAATATTCTTTATTCACACCTCTTTAAGAAATCACTGAATATGGATATGTTTTTCTATGAACAGTCTTTAAAAAAAATGCTAACTACGCACATTATGTTACAACTCGAACACATTACATATAGGAGACATTCCTTCCAACTTACGTTAGTGACTCACATGTAACACTATCAACTCTTGGTCAAATTATGTGTATTGAGTTTCTGCAGAACCAAGTTTCATTAAGAAGAGGGCAAGGGTTGCTAATTGTCATCAGTGATTGCTTGTTGCAAAACCTAATCCCGCTGCTGTAAGTGACGTGTCAAAGTAAAGTCTGGTCGGAACACAATGTATTGGGCGATGTAACGATATGGCATCGGCAAGAGCACACAGAGGTAGGCAGCTGTTCTAATATTTCTGAAGTATGCCTTGATTCCCAAGTTGTATCTTTGGTGCAGACATGGCTGTATGAATGCAGAGTTCACTTTGCTATTGCATGATCATGAGTCCTATGATACTGCATAGCACCTTAGACAAGTGTCTTTTACTGTAGCCTTGGATTAACTAATGCCTTGTGAGTGAAATTAGTTGATGCACCCTGTATGGAAACTTATTGTGTGTATGTGAGCATGTGTGTGTTTTATGTTCTTTGCTTGGCATGAAAAGCATTGAGCTACAGCTAATGATGTTATGTTGACATTCCCTGGCAACAAAATTGCCCTGTTCTTTTGAAGATATGAGAGATAAAAAATTCTCCGACTGAAAAATAGATAAAGGTCAGTGACAGGAAGAGAATCTAGTCGTAAAACAATGCTTCAACAAATGACAAATAGAAGTTGATGATTCCTAAGAACTCATGAAGTTGGTACTTTGTGCAGCAAGTGGGAATTCTTTGATTGCATAAACTTGATTTTTAAGCAGTTTCATTCATTGTGGTTGTTGTATGTTTAAAGAAATTTAGTGCAACTTCAAATTCAAATTTGTTGGAGTTGATTGTAATGCTAATCTTTCGAGGTACTGTCTCTATGTAAGCAAATACAAAATCTAGTCTTTGACTTATTAGCTGATGGCTCATCAAGCCAAATGGCACAGTGATTATAGTTTTATTTGTATCAAATGAATGAACTGAAATCTGGTGATAGGCATGTATAATACTGATTAAAAGATATTTTTCAACACAATTAAGTTGTAAATTCTTGAACAAGTCACAGTGGGAATCTGTCAGGTAAAATGATGCTGTTTAATGCTCAACAATTCCCATGTGGTCTATAACTTTAATCTAGGATTTTCTGAGATACCATGTGAAGCACAGATGTCAAACTGCATCATGTATTTCAACTCTTGTTTAGCAACAGTTTCATGTTCAAGCACAAGTCTTCTTGCATGGGCAAAAACAGGATGTTTTTTTTTAATTTTGATTTCATGCATAACATTGTGAGGTACAGGTGCATTGCAAAACCCTTTGGCTTTCATATTTCTTTGTCAAATGTATTGCTTACATATTCACATTGTTTTGAATTAATCACACATTATCTTGTAGAGTCAAGATTTCAATGGTGTGTTCATATATTTCTAGAACAACATTTTAGAGTAGGTGTGAGAGGTTGGATCTCGTCAGTTTTAACATAAAACAGGTAGAATATGGCCAGATTAAATGCAAAAGAGCTAATGGGGATCTAATGACTTTGACTTGGTGAGAATTTTTGAATACACAGTCTGAGGTCATGCAATGTATCTAAATGAACTGTATGAAAAGGTTGCTATTGCTGTAATACTTCTGTTGATACCCTGGTTGGTAGTGTTATCCACAAAGAGTGATGATAAACAATAATTGTTAGTGTTTTAAGAAATTAGAGCTACTGACAGGATTGTGGATATCTTTAGTATCAAAACCCCACTAGAAAGTGTAACAAAATCTTAAATCTAGATTTAGGGAATGTCTTTCAAATGTTGTGATTGAGCTTCTATCAATGGCTTGTAGATGTAAGCCTATTTGTGGATGGTGTCTTTCTTCATGAGTTGACAGAATGATAGTGATCTCAGAGCTGGTATTTCATCATCATCATTTAATGCCTGTTGTCCATGCTGGCATGGGTTGGATGGTTTGACCAGAGGTGGCAAGCTGGGGAGCTGCACCAGACTCCGGTCTGATTTGGCATGGTTTGTGTGGCTGAATGCCCTTCCTAATGCCAACCACTTTACTTGCTGGATGCTTTTACGTGGCACTGTATGGGCCCTTCTACGTGACACAGCACGGGTGCTTTTATGTGGCATTGCATGGGCACTTACGAAATGAAATCGCTCATTCATTTTAAATTTGATAAAATAACAAATACATCTATTCAAGAAAGTTTCTCAAGACAAATCCTGCAGGTTTTCAGCTTTTGATAGAACACCTACATTAAGTAAGATATATTGCATGTCGTCCCAACAACTCATTTGTGATTTGCTATTATTTCCAGCAGGTCAAACAACCAGATAGAGGCTCCCTTGATTACTTGTATGAGGTCTGATCAATTAGTATCTGGACTGGTGCTAGAAAAACAAAAACTACGACACGTACCAATTTGGCATTTAATCTCCTTTAAAGTAGTCCCCTTTGGAAGTCACACACTTAATCCATTGCTGTTTCCATTGATGGAAGTATTCCTGGAACTCATTTTCTGGGATAATCAGCAGCTACCTCATAGCATTCCTTTGATTTCTTCGATGTCCTGAAATCTTTCTTTCAAGTGGGATTTGATGTTTGGAAAGAGGAAAAAGTCGCAAAGGGTGAGACCTGGGGAATACAGAAACTGTTGGACCTGGGGAATGCTGTGCCTAGCCAAAAATTGCTGCACAAGCTGCGCTGAATAGGCAGGTGCATTGTCATGGTGCAATTGCCACTCACCGGATGCATGCAATTGTGGCCTTTTCCAACAAATGGCATCTCACAAACACTGCAAAATGTCACGGCAGTACTCATTTTCTGTCTGACCAGGTGGAGCATGCTCATGATGAACAATCCCCTTGTAGTCGAAGAAAATAGTCGCATTACTTTGATTCATTTATGCTTTCTTCGGTCGCGGAGAGATTGAGGTCTTTCATTGTGAAGACTGAACCTTTGTTTCTGGGTCATAGCCATAGACCCATGATTCATCACTTGTTAAGACTGTTTTCAAAAAGTTTCCATCGTTCTCAACACAATCAAGGAGACCGTGTGCAACTGAAACCCGAGTGTCTTTTTGGTCAACTGAAAGCAGTTTTGGCACAAACTTGGCAGACACGCATCTCGTACCCAAATCTTCTGTGATAATAGACTGAACTGAACCATAATTACTTTGTACATCCTCTGATAACTCACAGATGGTGATCTGACGGTTTCCCCTCACAGCTGCACGCACATCTGCGATGCTTTTCTCAGTTCTGCTTGTTGTGGGTCTCCCAGAACATTTGATTTTTTCAGTCATACACTTTTTGCAACTTTGCGTTGGTCTCTGAGCAGGTATTGCCAAGCTTTTGGCAAAATTTGATGTAAATTCTCTGCTCAACTTTCTCAGTCTTGATCGATACGATGATCACACACTACATACTTTCCTTCCAAGCACTGGTGTAAACAGAAGCGAGCTAGAATGTTAAAACTTAGTGTGCATGCACAGCAGAGTTCAAGGTCAAACTGTGCCAAGCAGTTTTACTCTGCATACCTTAGCTTCGTTACTATGGCAACAGTCTGGATACTTATTGATCAGACCATGTATTTTGAAATATCAAAAGATAAAAATTCCACCATTTGTTTACCTAACTTCTCTCACTTTTTCTCCACCCACCACCTTTATTTATTAATATTTTCCTTTTAATCATGCTCTAAGCATTAGCCTCATATACCAAATTAAGTATGATGAATCAACAGAAACATTCAAGCGTTTGACAAAAATACCTTGAAGAATTTAATTTGGTTCTTTATTTTATATTCTAAGAGCTCAACCAGGCATGGTATGGTTATCTATATCTAATTAAAAAAGGGGGGGGGAGCCCTTTTGTGCTTTTGCATGAAAATAATTCCATGACAAGCACACAGCACATATTGTTAAGGAGGTCATGAAAAACCATTTATTGAGCTGATAGTACAAGGAAGACAAACTAAATGAGTTTGCTCCACTAAACCAGTTTATGTAGTAAAATATAAATAAATAAATAAATAAGAAAATAATAACATTGCATTGTAGAGGTGGAAGAAAAGTTGTGAAGTAGTAGGTGAGGATATATATAAAGTAGAAGTAGGCCAAAAGAAGTTTTGGCATGAAGTGGCTTGGTCAAATCTCAAGGTTTGGTGTTCTAAATGAAAATGGTCCAAGACTGAGTTATCTACCTAATTAAAACCATACATCAAATTATTGAGAAATTGATTAGAGGATATATATGTTGACTTGGCAAAGGTGAATAATAATAATAATAATTCCTTTTAATTTTGACACAAAGCCAGCAATCTCAAAGGGAAGGGGAAGTCGGTTACATTGACTCTAGCGCTCAGCTGGTACTTATTTCATTGACCCCAGTGCTCAACTGGTACTTATTTCCTCGACTCCTAAAGGATGAAAGGCAAAGTTGATCTTGGTGACATCTGAACTCAGAACATTAAGACAGACAACATTGCAGCTAGCCATTTTGCCCGGTGTACTAAAGATTCTGCGAGTTCACCACAATAATAATAATAATAATCATTTCAAATTTTGGAACAACACCAGAAATTTCAGGGGAGAGATATGTCGATTATACTGACCCAGTACTTATTTTATTGACCTTAAAGTCGACCTCAGTGGAATGTAAAGACAGAAGAAATGCCACTAAATCAGTTTCAAATGTTGGCACAAAGCCAGCAACTTCAGTGGAGTGGGGGTAAGTTGATTACATTAACCCCAGTATTCAACTGGTACTTATTTTATCGACATTGAGAGGATGAAAGGTGAAGTCAACTTTGGCAGAATTTGAACTCAGAACACAAAGAGGGACAAAATGCCACTAAACATTATGCCTGGCATGCTCATATGTTTGTACTGCATATTATATCACTCCCTCCATCAAATCAATGTTGTCTGAACAGTTGCGCTGTGTACCACACATCAAATGTCGAAGTGATTGCAGAGCAATGGGAAACAAAGTATTTTGGTCAAGAACACAATGCACTCCTTGGTCTAGGAATTGAAACCACAATCTCACAATCATGAGTGCAACACCCTAACCACCAGGCCATTATAATAATAATCTTTTCTACTAAAGGCACAAGGCCTG
>JAOPJW010000002.1:734600-748304 GCA_027122535.1 Octopus maya | reverse complement strand
ATACACACACACACACATATAGATAGAGTGTGTGTGTGTGTGTGAGAGAGAGAGAGAGAGAGAGAGAGAGAGAGAGAGAGAGAGACCCGTACATATACATTTACACACACAAACATCTATATTTTAGGTGTATAATCACACATCCTCATATATATTAAATCATCAAACACCCATACATATTTACACATGCATGTACATAGCTAGAAGGCTGTACAAATTCTCAAAAGCACGTATGTGTCTAGTGGAATACCGACTCGCACACTGGCTTTGTAGTTATGTCGGACACACAGACACCCAGGTAACAGATAATTCGACAATAATTTTAATGCATATTGCATAAGTTGGAATTGGTTAGTGCGTACTGCTTGGATAAACAGTTTACAATAGTATAGTCTGTGTATATGAGTTAATGGAATAAGAAAAAGGCTATGATTTATAACATATAATATATAGAATATACCATGTATCGTATAACACATAGCATATGACACGTGAGCCACACTTTAGGGTAGTTGGGATGTATCCAGTGCTTTTGTGCATACGTTGATATTTTTTCGTCGAACCGGAATCAATACCCAAGGTCCAAAACAAATGATTATATATATATTTTATCACTAATGTTAGCTGACTGGTTTTTAAATACTATAGTTGTGTTGTTAAAACTTGCCTAGTCTACACCTCCAATGTGTGAACCTATTATAAGCTCGTAACTATATTGTGTACATTAAATAATATTCATCTCTCAGTGGATGAAACACTCTTTTGTTGACCTTACTCTAACGGAAAAGTAAACTATATATACATGTGTGTGTGTGTGTGTGTGTGTGTTTGTGTGCATAAGCAAGAATAGAGATAGCCAGACAGACGGGCACACAGGCAGGCAACAGACGGATAGACAGTTAGGTAGATAGATAGATAGATAGATAGATAGATAGATAGATAGATAGATAGATAGACAGACAGAAAGAAAGAGAAAGGGATGAGTTATATATTTGTATGAGTTTCGTTTGTTTTTCTGTAATGTATAATTTTCTTTCCTAATATACAACATCTGTTTCAACGCACGTTTTCATTTGAAGAATTGTGCAAACTATTACAAATCGAAATGAAATTAAAACGTCTTTATTTCTTTAGTCCCATTACTATGATTCCAAAATATTTCGCGATTGAAATAAATGAGCTTACACAATTATATGCGTTATTATTTACGCTTGCTAGAATACACTCTAAAAAGCGGACAGATTCCGAATGTTACAGCAATTTCGAAGAAAACCATATTAAATATTTACAGTTGTTAAACAGAGAAAACACAGCTAATATTTTCATCAATATCAATATTGGAAGGTAAATAAAAAGAAAAACAATACCTGCTTGAATGGCTATTAAGTATAATATTAAATATCAAATATGATGGTGTTTGTTAAACATTCCATATATATGATGTTGGGCGTACAAAAAGTTGCAGTTGACGTAACCAATCACGTCATTAGCATATAACATCTCAAAAGAAACTAAATGCAATTTTTTAGCTGTCGACAGAAATTTAGTGAAATATTTCTTGAAATAAAAAGTTTACGAAATAAACCATATTTAAACGTCTTTTTATCTCATGATATTAATAAGTTAGGAAAGCTTAATAATTCTAAAAAGAAGAAATTGATAATGTGTATGCAGATTTAAACATCAATATGCCAATCTTTGTTGCTTTTCTCTTTCACCGAGTGAGTTCTCCGTGTAGACAGTGTTTGTTTGATAATTCAGTGACGAAGGGGACATGCTCACAATAACATATCTTCGACCCGACAGGCATTAGCGCAGAGGAGCAAATAATTTGCTGAATTCAGTATAAACTATGAGGACAGCTTTGGATGCAGGTTACAATTATGTCGAAATACCAGCGTCTGAAAGTACCTCTACATGACTGAAAGGAAAAGTTGTTCCGCCAAGGCGAAACATATTAAGAGCTCCAGTACCAGTCATTGTTCTAATCACTATTTTATGTGCTCATAATTTACATGCAAATCTTGAAATGTTATTGTTGCAATTATGATTTTCTAGAAATGTGTTTGGAGGCAGATGCTATGACGCAATGGATTGGTAAAAGTTCATTTCAGAATCACGAAATCTGGATTCGATTTCACTTCGTAGCATTTTGAAGAAAGTGTCTTTTACTTTAACCTCGGATTGACTCAAACCATGTAACTGAAGTTGGGTAAACATAAGCTGTACAAATACCCATCAAGTTGATTGTACGGGCAATACAAAGGCCCAACCCTTTTACATTTTCACGTGTCACACTGATTCCGTGAGAGAATTACGTTAAGAATATACGTGTATGTAGAATACTCAACCACTTACTTGTTAGTTTCAAGAGTAGCTAAATTAGGCAAAGAATTGAATGTTTATGGTCGCAGCCGATGTAGGATCTATTATGATGTGTAGCAATATACTATGGTTTGAATGCATCAAATATTTGATAGTGAAAAAAATGAGAGATGGTGAAACAGTCTCTTGGAAATAGACCGAAGATGAAGTGAACCACATTCAGAACTGTTCGGAAAAGCAAGAAAAGCATCATGTGTGCAGATAAATGTCAAACTTCCCCAACCAAACATATGTTACGTGTAGAACCAAGTGTACATCAAGAGCTATTGACACTCCGTTGGTTAGGACGACAAGGGTTCCAGTTGATCCAATCAACATATCACTTGGTACGTGAAAGTAACGTGTAAGTGGCTGAACACTCAACAGACACGCATATCATTAACGTAGTTCTCAGGGAGATTCAGCGGGACACACAATATGACAAAGCTAGCCCTTTGAAATATAGGTATAACTCATTTTTGCCAGCATAATGGACTGGAACAACATGAAATAAAGGACACAGCGTACCACTGGGCATCGAACTCACTACCTTACGATCGGGAGCCGAATATACTAATCACTAAGTCACGCACCTTCACATATTAAGAATTAGGATGTAAAGTCCTCATAGAATCCACAACTGATTGAGAGGACCATCGTTAAATTCAATGTACAACAATAAGTAAGCTGTTCTATTAGCAATGATAAAGGCATATTCTGGGTTCTATTATTAATAATTTACAGGTACTAGTTTAAACTCTGGTATGTACTCTATGCTATAGAATTTCGTTTCTACAAGAGCCAGTCTAAACCTTGGTATGAACTCTATGCTCTTTTACTGTGGTTCTACAAGTATTAGTCTAAGCTCTGGTATGTACTCTATGTTCTAATACTACAGTTCTACAAATGGTATGTACTCTAAGTTTTATTATTACAAGTACCAGTCTAACGTCTGGTATGTACTCTAAGTTCTTTTACTACAGTTCCACAAATACTAGTCTATATTACTACTATTTTACTACAACAGATCTAATATATGCTGTAACCTAAAATTCTGTTAGTGTTCTACTTACCGGAATTATTTTCGAAAACATATGATGTTACAAGAAGCTGCATTCAATAGAGTCGATTTTATTAAATGACTGGTACAGATTTTATCGACCACAGAGAGATGGGAGACCGAATCAACCACGATGAGATGTGAATTGAGAACGCAAAGGAACGTAACTAAAATTACGAGATATTTAGTCGCGATAATTTCCGTTAAGAATAATAATAGATTAGCCATTAATACAAAATAAAATTTGAATAAATTTGAATTTTGTAATATTAACACGCTTGCTATTCTGTTATTCAATCTTTTGAAATATTGGTGTTTCATTGTCTAGTAACTTGTTTTTCGTTTCACCAGGACCATTTTGCATACAATTAAAAGTCAATTATTTAATGGTAAATTTTAACGGAGAATGGAGTTGAATTCATCGTTATATCTCATCTCTCTCTGTGCTGGAATATTATTCTAAGGCCATTTTATTATTAAATTTGACGTTTTACGGACATTTGTTCCAAATTTTGTGGGGTAGTGGGGTTGAGGTCTTGGGTGGTAAATTTAATCAACCGCCCGGTTTAACACTACCTCTTACTCTTAGTTAACTTTAGCAGTGCGAACAATCCGGCCAGGTCTACCATTTTAGAATATCTTCCTTTCTTCCTACCAACGTCGTGGCCCTCAAAAGATAGGAGTTCGTTGGAGCTGCTCCTCCTTTTCTCCCAATGAGGTAAAACACACACGGACACGTGAGCGCGCACTCGCACACACAGTTTGCTATTTATCTATGTAGCACAGAGTGGACATGGCACGAGATCAATCAGAATTTGGCGTTTATTGTTCAGCCACTCCAGGCCAAGTTTTACAAGGTCGTTTTTTCTTTTTTTTGTTTTCTAAGATATGGTCTATAACGTAGATGGGTGCAGCAGTAGAGCTGTCCTAGATGAAGAATCAGTAACCATTGCGGATTCCTACATGAGCTTCAGAGAGAGCTGAATTATTTCCTAGTCGCTGGAGAAAGTTCAGTCTTTTGGCATGACGAATAAAGAAATCATAATTATGAATAATATTAATTGTTTAAAAAGAAAATAACCTAATTATTTGTAAACTCTTAGGTAATTAAAGCAATTTCAACGGGACAGAAATGAACGAGCAGACATTAACACTAAAACAAAAATATTTTTAACATCACTGGCATGGGAGGAACGTATTGCTCTTCTTGGCGTTTATTTTTCAATGGAATATGTTTGTTGACATAGCATAGAGTTATAACTTTAAATATTCTGAGCAGTTTCAGAACATTCTATGTTTGAAGTTTGAAGACGAGTCAAATGTATTTCAATTGTGTTTCATGCACGACATAATTCTTGCTTTTCTATTTAAGCATGAACAATTTAAACAAATTTAATTAGTTACAGCAATGAACTCTGCAATTTATCTGAGTTATTATATTTCATTTATTAGTATCATTTTTTTTCTGATGCTGCAACAATTGAAGCAACTCGCTTTAAACTTCAAATCTTATATTTATTCGGTTTTTTTAAATAGCGTTTTCAGTTCAATAACATAAAATTCAGACACATACTGCAGTAGATTCAATTGACAGTTACCCTCGCAAACTAGAAATGTATGGTCATATTCATATTTCAGAAATAATTATTAGGAGTAGGGGAAGTATGGGGAGGTTGTGAAGTAGATGAAGGAAGAGGTGAACAAGATGAAAGGGGAGTAGGTGATGTAGTTTAATGATGAGCGTATAAAGTAAGTGAAGCAGTAGAATGAGAAATGTAAGTAGATAAAGAAGGAGGGGAGTAAAAATATAAATTGCTGAAGAAATTATGAACGAGCAATGTTTGTCGCATAAACAGAGATTTTGCAGTAAATTTTTGTTAGGAATAATAATTTGTCAAAAATATTAACAACATTCTCTGTAGCATGATTACATTATACGATATTCTGTCTCTGAAACTAAATAACTGTGTTCCGTCGAGAAATATGACTAAAAAAATATTGAACAAAACAAACTCATTGAGTCATGTTGTTTTATGGCAATTTCAATCAGCTTAATTCGCTGAAGCATTTGAGCAAAGATGGATCTACTTCATCCATAAATTAACGAGGATAGGAAATAACATGAAAGGCTTTGTACGTTTCTGTACATGTTAGCTAAATACCATATGAACTGGATTATCGAGCTAAATTATTTCGTTGCTCGTGGGAAAAATAATTAATAAAAGAAATTTTGCAAGACAAATTTAAGGGTTCTCAACATACATTCTAATTAGCACATAACAGAAAATATAAAGATCTGAGAAAATAAACTTAAATAATGCCTTTCAAACTACATGTTTAAGAAGAAGATAAAAATATCTACTTCTAAAATTGACCCTTGTCAAAGGATTCAAAGTCAATAATTCAGAAAGAGATATGGATTCGGTAAAATCAAACATTGCTATATCAAGGGCAAATATTTCAACAATGAGTGAATAACTGAAACTCTTAAATAACTAGAATTTCAATATGCCCCATAACTACCCGTGATATCGTATCGTTGGTCATCTATTTATATGGAGGTTCAATTCACTGGTGTAGGTCATCAAAGTATCGCTATAATATTTACTAGCGATTCGTTGCTACACTGAATATAATTTGCATTAAAGTAATGTTAGGAATGTCTTGTCTTATCGTCCCAACGTCGTTAGCCTCACATCTATTTCGCTATAAAGAAAATCTGAGAGAAAGTTGCCGAAGACATAGCCACAGGCAATTATGTTAACAGTACATGCATTTTCTATAGTTTGTGTTGTTGAGGGATTATATACGTACGTAAGTATGATTGTATGTATGTGTGCGTGGATAAATGTATGTATGTATGTATGAATGTATGTATGTATGTATGTATGTATGTATGTATAAAAGAGATAGGTCAGGTAGGTCAGGTATGTCAGGTAGGCAGGTAGGCAGGTTGGTAGGTAGGTCAAGTAGGTAGGTAGGTAGGTAGGTAGGTAGATAGATAGATAGATAGATAGATAGATAGATAGATAGATAGATAGATAGATAGATAGATAGATAGATAGATAGATTTTAGTCCGGTCATATGAGCAGTACGTCTTTCCGATTAACTCAGTATGTTTCTATGAAAAGTGACGTATATGAAATCCAGTAATGCGTTAAAATACCCAGTACGTTGGGACAGACTATATATTTATCCCCAGACTTTGAACGTACATCTAGGTCCGAAAATACACTTTGATAGTTTGGCGCGTTTAATTTCTTTTTCGAGAGAAAAATTGTATATGATAGTAAACTTTTTTATTCTTGGACAACCTCCTACAATGAAGAGTTATAGCAAAGCATTTCAGCAGTGACTATTCTTTAATATATTGGAAGAAACATGTAAATTTAGTCTAAAATTAATGAAAATGCCTCAGTTATATCCACAATTGATTATTATAATTGAATGCTTGAAAATCATAAATTTTCAAGTTGTACTCTTAATTCTCAAGCTGGTTTGAATGGTTGATATAATCTTCAATCTCTATCATATTCTTCAGTAGATGATTTCATACACCGTTTACAAAAATCATTGTTATTTCATATCAGTTTTTTTTCCATTACAAGACTTGAAATGATTCATTTTATATCGATCCAGTTCTATCAAAGAATCCTCAAAATATTTGTGCCTAATTTTAAAAGGTATAAAGAAAAGAAAATTTCAATTTCAATTTTTAATCAATTCCTCACTTTCTTTCATCTTCTCGTTACACACTGTTCTCAATTCAGTGTATTTCTTTTAATCTTTTTCATAGTTATCCTGTTGCATTTTCTCCATTTCAAACATTTCGGAATATATTTTATGCCACGTTTCTTGCTCGCCTTTTGTTTAGTATGTTTACTTTAACTCTTTCTGATTCAATTTTTTAATCTCTTTCTTTAAATGTTTCTCCCTCTCATAATATACTTTTCTCTCTTTCTTCCTGATTTTGTTTAGTCTTAAATGCCATGACCAAACTAAACCTAGGTTTACAACTCAGTTAAAACTGCAGTTTCTGAAGCGATGCATAAAATATTATTCCTTTGAAGCTTAGATACGATAGAATAAGTACGATTCCGTTTGAATATCACAGAGGGAAGTGTTATGGGTTCATCAAAAAAAAAGGAAATTGAATGCATTAACACGGATACCGTATTACAAACAATTAAATATTTTAGTTCTATATTTAAGAGATGAGGAATTATGTACATTATTTACATTATTTACATTTGATGGGTATTTGTCCGCATCTTGTTTGTTGTTAACACAACGTTTCGGCTGATATACCTTCCAGCCGTCATCAGTTGTTTTGGGGAAATTTCGAACCTGGGTTCTCATTCCTAAGGTATTTTTCGATATCGTTATCATTATTATTATTATTATTATTATTATTATCATTATTATTGTTATTATTATTCCTCGCCGTCACCATCATCTTCCTGTTTATATTTTTTCTTCTACTCTCTTGACTTCCCTTCCCTCCACTTACTTTTGTTGTTCTCTCTCTATGTTTTCTACTGTTACGTCCCTTACTTCGTCTTTTTCTACTCCTACGTCCCTTTTTCTTGTTTTTCTTTTCTTTTATCCTTTACTTCTCTTCTCCACCTCCACATAATTCTCCATATTTGTCGCCTTTACCACTTCTATTTCTTCAAGATCTGATTCTTCTCTATTAATCGTCTTTTCTTCTACATTTTTTCCTTCTTCAAGACCTGCTTCTTCTACAGTCTTCTTGTCATTATCTTATTTCTTTCCCTTTCCACTCTTCCTTTCCTTTTCCACTCTTCCTTTCCCTTTCCACTCTTCCTTTCCTTTTCCACTCTTCCTTTCCTTTTCCACTCTTCCTGTCCTTTTCCACTCTTCCTTTCTTTCTTTTTTGTTCTTACTCCTTCTTAGATTCCTATGTTATTTTCGTTTGTTTCTCTTCCTTTTACCCTTCTTCTTCCTATTTATTCCACTTTTCTCTCCCTTTTGGTGATTTTATTGTCCTTCTTTCCTTTTTTCTTTCTTTCTTTTTTCTCTATCTTCTTCTTATTCACCTTTTCTTTTCCATCTTCAATATTTCAGCATAGTTGTTTTGTTGTTGTTGTTGTTGTTGTTGTTGTTGTTGTTGTTGTTGTTGTTATTATTATTATTATTATTATTATTATTATTATTATTATTATTATTATTTCAGTTCTGCTTCCAGATAATGTTTAATACTATCACAACTGTTCTGTACATTTTTTAAAATGATGTTACTTTCATATTTCAGGAACCTGAGTCATAATAGCATCACGAATATTACCTTCCAGAACCAACTGGAATTGTGGGAATTGTAAGATGAATGTTATTTCAATGACGCTATATTTCTAAATGTTCAAATATCCTCACCTCTTCTCTCTTACTTGTCTATGTGCTTCTATGTGTTTCCATGTGCTCGCTTCTATGTGTATGTCAGTGTAACTGCTATATGTTTAGGCCTTTCTTTTCCCACTCTTTATTCCTCTCCTTCTTATCCTGTTTCTCTTGTTTCTTCTTACACTTTCTCTGATCTTTTCTCCTCTCACTGCGTGTTTTTAACTATTCGTCTATTTCTTGGTCTTCTTCGTCATTCTATCACTCTTTCTTCATATACGTCTTTTCATCACCTTTATTTTCACATTCTTCTGTTTCATCCACTTGCTCTTTTTCTTCTTCTACAACTCCAAACTCATCTTTTTCTTTCGATATTTTTCATCTTCAAAGTATTCTTTTTCTTTTTTAACGTCGTTTACATTTTCTCCTTCAAATTCTTGTTCTCTTCTTTCGTCTGTTTTTTTCTTCTTCTCCAAATGCCTGTCTCCTTTTTATTTTCTTCTTTTAATTCTTGTTCCTGTTCTTCATCTTTATCGTCTTTTCTTCTACGTTGTCCTTCTCATCTTTATAGTCATTTCCCTTCTCCACCTACTTCTCAATAGTTTTCTCTCTTCTTCAGTTACTCATTCTTCCTTCTTCAACTCCTTTTCGTCTTCCTCGTCGTATTCATATTTTTCTTCGTCTTTTTTATTCTTCTTCCCCTCCTTTTTATAATCTTATTCTTCAAATTTGCTTTTTTTATCATCTTCCTCATTTTCCGCTTCTCTTCCTATATCTTCTTTTTTTTGCTTCTTAATTTTCTATTTTATATTACCGCTATTCATATTATTTCTAATGATCGATAATGATCGTCATCATTACTGTCATCATCGTGACATTAATGATCATCATAAAATAAGAATTATAGGAAATACAATGAGATCTACAAAGGTTTCTTGGTTAAGTAGGGTGGGTACAAAAGAAAGATTATGAAAATGGGAAAAAAGAAGAGAGACAGAAAGTATACAAGATGATTATCGTGAAGAATAGAAAAATGGGAAGCTTTACAAATGATGGGTATTTTGAAATTAAAAGAGGAAGGAAGTTAAGCAATTATCAAAATATCATAATACCATAATATTATATAAAATGATATCAAATGATATAAAAATATTTTGCATTATTAAACGGAACCAGACAATAGTTAAAAAGGAAAATAAACTGCAACTTCAACACTAAAACTAGCAGTCATGAAAGTAGGAGCAGCAATAGAACCAGCAGTTATCTTCTCAATCTTTTTCTTCACTTCATCCTACTCCTGCTACTTCTCATTATCATTTCCGCTTCCGCCACTGCAGCTATATCTTCCTCATGTTATATATTTCCTCAATTATTTTTCTCCATCTAGTTTTATTTCTTCTACTGCTTTCCCGTCTTTTACTCTTCCTTCTTGTTCTTCTAATATTATTACTACTACTATTTCCTCTCCTCCTCCTCCTCTTCATTCTATTTCGCCATCATCATCATTATAATCATCACCACCACCAAAACTACTACCACCATTATCTACATCTTCACCATTGTCTTTATTTTTTTACTTTCTCTTCTTCCTCGTCGTCATCCTCGTCGTCATCCTCCTCCTTCTCCGCCACATCCTACAACTACCACTACTACTACCACCACCACCACCACCACCACCACCACCACTACTACTACTACTACTACTACTACTACTACTACTTTTTCGTCTTCTATTTCTGTTTCATCGTTTTCAGCTTTGATATTCTAGAATTGATACTTTGAAGGGTGCTCGCTTGTCTCGACCCATTGGTACTCTTATTAATACCAATTTTCATCGCAATTTCGTATTTTCTATAAATATTTAATTTTGCATTTATGTGAAACCTAGTTGTTTATTTATACTATTGAATATTTTATCACAAATATGTCCTACACAATTTCTGATGAACACGCTTTCATGTTACAGAGATCTGAGCAATAATAAAATCGGGAATATTGAGAAAGACATGTTCGAAAATAATACCAATTTAGAAGAATTGTAAGTTGGATTAATTCTATTGACATTTATTCAATGACGATATATATTACCAAATGTTAAATATCATCCCCTCCTTCTCTATTGCTTTTTTACTTTACCTCATTTCCTTCTACGTTTCTTTTTATTTTCTTTATCTTTTCTTCACTTTCTTATTCTTTTTCAAGTACGTTTCTTATGCTTCTTCTTTCTTCTACGTCTTCCTCTTCCCTTCTCCATCGTTTTGTCTTCTTTTACATATCCTCCTTTTACAGATTTTCTTCATCTTTTTTACAGGTTTTCCTTGTTTTTTGTTCTTGTTTTCATTTCTTGTTCCGCCTTCAATTCTACCGTCTCTTTCCCTCCCTTTATTTCTCCTTCATGTCTTTATTGTTCTCTTCCTTCGTCCGCTCCACTTCATCATTTTATCGTCTACTTCTCTCATCTTTTACTAGTTCTTCTTTCCCTGATTCCTGAAAATAATACGTCAGTTGTAAAAACTTTGGGAAGATTTTACATGTATAATTTATAGATAAAATTTTCAGAGGTATATACTTATATGCACGCACTGGATTAATATTAGTTTTCAGCACACTTAATTTTGTATTAATTATCACTTAATTTTGTATTTTATGTTAAGCTGAATAGTTTGATCAGAAGATTTTATCCCAAATCTGTTCTATACAATTTTTTAAATCACTTTCATGTTGCAGGTATCTGAGTCATAATAATATCATGACCATTGAAGTGGGAAGTTTCCAAAACCTTCCCAAATTATGGTACATGTAAGTTGTATAGTCGTTGTGTAGTCTAACTAAAACTGTTTTCTTCTCTCTCCCTATCCCCCTCTCTTCATTCAATTCCCTCTATCTTCTCATACTTTTTATTCTTTTCTACTTCTTTTTTATTTACATGATTTTTCACTTTTATTCTTTTTCTGTACTTTCTTCTCTTCCTTTTTTATCTTTTACATTATTTTCCTCCTTGTCCTAAGTTTTTGCTTCTTTTTCTTTTCCATCTTCCTCTCTTTTTCTGCTTTTTTGTCCTACTTCTTATTTTTATTTTCTTCTTCCTTCCACTTGCTCGACAAATTTATTAAATCAATTTCCTATTACAGATATCTTAATAATAATAATATCACGACTGTTGAAGCAGGAACATTTAAAAACCTTCCCACATTAAAGGCAATGTAAGTTTGTTTAATCTTGGTAATACTATTTCATTGGCAATGTATTTCTAAATATTAACTGTTTTCTCTTCTCTCTCTCCTTTTCTCCCTCTTATCCCTCTTTTTTCTCTCTTGCTCTCTTTCCCTCCTTTCTGTATTCATTCTCTTCTATCTAATATACTTTTCCTGTTTCTCGTTAGTCCCTTCAATCTCCTATTAATATCAATATTCATCACCATTTCTTTTTTTTTAATAAATATCTTATAATTCGATATTTTAATATTTTTCCCAAATCGTCTCTGTACATTATCTTATTAAATTAATTTCATATTACAGATATCTTAATCATAATAATATCACGATTATTGGAGAAGGAGCTTTTCAGAATCTTCCCAAATTGAAAGCAGTGTAAGTTGATTTAGGCTTGATAATGCTATTTCATTGACAATTTATTTTAAAGTTTTAAGTGTTTTCTCTCCCATCTCTCCCTCATTCTCACCCCCTCTTTCTTTCTATCTTACTCTCTCTCTCTTTCTCTCCTCTCTGCATTCATTCTCCTCCATCTCCATCTAATTTTTATATTGTTCCTGCTTCTCGCTAGGCCTTTCTCCAATCTCATATTTTTGCTCCAATTTTCTTTCTTATCCTTATTTTCTGTATGCTATTTTCTGCATTATTAGTACGACCTGAAGTTTCGATTATGTAGTTTGTTTACATGTTATTGCCCTGTATTTAAAGCATCTATCATTATAGAGATTGTTTCTTTCTTCAGGTGCCACATTCGGGTTCTCTGTATTTCTTGCTTTTTTTATATTTCGACAGTTTCTTCATTTGTTCTGGGAATACATTATCTGATGGAGGTTGATTAGCAGGAATTTTTACTTGGTGGACCTTGACAACATAATGTCTGGCTGATTAGCCTTAATCTTTCCCTATACATGTGTGTATTGGAATATCCCAGAGTATGATTGCTTTGTTATTTTCCGCGACCGTTTCTCGGGTATGTCTATACCATATTTTATTTGCTGGCATTCCACACTGCTTGTGCAATTTACAGTGTATGTAAGTTCCAACTGTCATATTCATATATATAGTTTTCTAGGCCAAGTTTGTCCAGCCAAGAGACAGTATATTTATTGTTATAATACTGTTACAGTAATTTTCCTGTAATTCCTTAAAGCTTTTCTCGCTCATTTCACCTTCCATTATTCTATCGTCTTGCAACACCCTAAATATTTGTATCCCTCATTGTTCGACAACGATTTGTATTCTATTGACTAATGATAATTTTATACAATCTGAGTTTAACTTCCGGCTTTTCTTCATTACTAAGACTGCACACTTATTTACCCCACATTGCATTCCAATATCCTTACTGTTTGTATTGGAGAATCCAAGTCTTTTTCTCTTTTTTTTTTATATAGTTATATTTCTCTTACATCTCAGCGCTATCAATCTCTCTCTCTCTCTCTCTCTCTCTCTCTCTCACACACACACACACTTTCTCTTACTCTCTCCTCTTTGTTGCTGTGTCTCTCACTTCAACTATACTTCCTCTGCTTAACAAGTTTTATTTCTCTCTCTTTACCTCTTCCTTTCAACTAAGTGTGACACACACCACAGCTGCGTTCGTACGTAGATATTAGCGTATTAATCTTATTGATTATCCTCCTCCTCCTCCTCCTCCTCCTCCTCATCATCATCATCATCATCATCATCATCATCATCATCATCATCAT
>JAOPJW010000002.1:589784-599934 GCA_027122535.1 Octopus maya | reverse complement strand
AGAGAAAATAGTCCAAAGGGATAACTATTACTATTATGTATTCATATAACAAAGTCGACATGATACGTTTGCTAAATGTTGTCATGCTGTGTATGACAGATTTTCAATATTTAAAAAAGTTTTCGTGGACAGAGAAGGGAAACTATAACCTAACGGTGATTGTTAACAACTCTGAATGAGGAGGGGAGATGATTTCGAGAATTTTCGAATAATTTTCAATGAATTAACATGATGAGAAATATGAACAATTTGATATTCACTTCCGAGCCAAAGGAAAGCTAAGGGAACAGTCCCTAAGCCAAGAAACTAAGACTGGCCTTTTACCAACTGTGGGAAATTTAATGCAATAGATGTAGTTATGATCAACAATGTAGCGCAAATTGTACCTGTCCGAAAATTGATCAAAATACATACAATAATATAATCACGTGATATTATACTTTCGCAATGACCGGCCATACTGAAATCGAATAAAGCAACGTTACTGGACAAATAATTAAATCCGGGACCAAAAAGAGAAAGCGTACTGTTTCAAAGAGGAAGGATGAAACAGGAAAAGCTAAGGCTAAAAGCTATGCAAAATAACTAACTTCTCAGAATTTTTGTTTTTAATGATCTGATTTTTCGTTGAGCTCAACTTAGTGATTGTGATACTAATTGGTTTAACTCAAAAGTTAGAAAAAGTCAAATGATATTAACTGTTTTTACCATGACTACAATCGTACTGGAACAATGCATAACACTATAGTGCCGATCATGCTACTGCAATCAATATGTTTCTACTGACTGATTCAGTAAGTTACAGACGTTGAATTGAAATTACTCTAGAACTGAAGAGAATTCTGCATGAATCACTCAGAATCATTGTGATTCTGTCAAATGTGTTGTTAATTAATTTACTTCATCAACATAACTATTGATAGAGTAGTTGCATTATGCCCAGTTTCCTGCAATGCTGTTTTGCAAAATATGTAGTGTATAAATTTATTTGCAAGACATTTGCATCGGCCATAGCACAGGAGCTATCTTAACTTGTCTTGCTCTAAGTTAAATAAATATGTTTGAGCTCAAATTTGAACATGATAGCTCCAAATTAATGAGTTGTACATTAGATAGTTTGGGATATATCATACTATTGTTTTTTTCTCGAAATTCATCCTTGGATGGCACTTAACATCAATCATATAGCCTTGCCAGATCTGTTACAAGAAAAGCAGAAACTACGTACAGTAGCAAAGACATTGAGGAATTACTGAATATGAAAGTCATTTTGAAATCATTAAACAAAATAAGAGATCAGATATCGCAGAATAGCTACCTTGTTCGGTGTATTGCTGTCTTTCTCACAGCTACAATAAATCGACTTCTCTGTACAAAGCAAGCTGGATAGAAGCTATTACATATATTATCCCTACAACTGAGAATTATAACTGTGTGCTCGACCGCTTTTCTTTGATGACATTAAAGGAGTAAATTTAATGTAAAACGTCTTCAACTTCAAAAATGATATAAAATTTTTAAAATACATATAGCAGTGCCATAGAGGTAATTTCACTGACAGTGGGGTAACATAAAAGAGATTGCATTTGGAAATAAATTACCACGACGATCAAGAGGATTACAAAGGGCAACGAGAAATTCCTAATTTTTGCATCCATGATGATGTAAATGAATGAGCTAAACAGTATTGTAACTCTGAGTATTTTAAATGCTTAGGTCTGTATGTCCTCTAGAAAGTGGTGTTTGGGTTTTTTTTTTCATAGAATCCAGATCTGTATATTATTGTATATTTACAAGTTAGTGTCACTGCAATGCTGGACCAAATTATTGTCAATTACCTCAATTACCTTATACCAAGTCATATGCGAACGGCTTGCCTTAGAAACTTTGGTTGGATAGAGCATAAGAAAATGAAAAAGGACAGAGGCACAAAGCCACCGGAATGATTATTGCTAATAAAAGACAAAAGACATGGGCATTTATTCACTGTAATTGATGTCGAAAACCTTCTAACTGATATCATGGACGATGATGGCATATTAGTTGCAAAGGTGAAACATTACAAAGTAGATCAGAAGCAATTTTAAAAGCAACCACTGACTTGACAGGCATCAGAGGAGTCCTATTTAAAGAGATGGAATCCTACAATGCCGAAAGTTAATATCGGGAGAGTGCCTTAATGTCTTTCATACAATAAAGAGACAAAAGAGGCGTTCTGCAGTTGAAGCTGCAATTCCCTGTGGTAACGTGTCAGTTGTACATAAGACAATTGATACTAATAAAATCTATTAAACTGAATGATGTAAAAGAACTTCTGAAACGCATCAAAATCTCAGTGGAAGTAACATTCAATCGTAATATTAAAGCTGTAATATTGGAATATGCTGGTGACGCCAATGGTGAGTCAGAATACATATTTCAATGTCTCTTGTTTTTGTTCTTGAAAGTTTTGAATAGATGCATTATAGTCATGTTATAATAATGTGTTCTATAATAACATTCTACTTTCTTCCTTATAGTACTTATTTATTAACTAAAAGTGCAGTAAGTACTTTCTGTAATAAAAGAACTTAAGTTTCACTTTGACCCAAAATTTTACAAGTCCACAAATGTTTTCCCCAATACGTTAAGAAAAAATACTAATGAAGTTGAACACTTAACAATGTAGGCAATTGTTCTTTCTGAGTGAATCGAAATATTTATTTTGGAACCATCGACCAAAATTCAATTACAGACTTCATTGAAATATAGGTCTTAGCTAAAGTGCATTCCGTTTCGTATGGCTAAAGCACTTTTAGAATCTGTCTTGGATTGGGGTTTGCACATGTGACGCGTTCGTCATTGGAACTGTATAATATATACTTCCACTACATTAGCTTAATTCTAGTACATTACTATAAAAGTTATAGAACTGTAGGTCGCTTAAAAGTTGTCAAATAAAGTAAATGTATTCTTTTACTTCATCGAGCAAGTTGTTTGATGACGCTTGATGCATGATTGAATTTCGAGTGTGCTCATTGATAAACAGTTTGGTTATCCGAATGGCTCATGTGATTTCATATGATGATTCGTGGCTATACAATGTGATTGTGTTTCGGGATTGATATTGTTCTATGTATCGTTGTAATGTTTGGTTTTGTAATGTTATCGTGTTGTATAGCAAAACTAGTTGTTTGCTCCGTGTGAATTTATTGTTGTTGCTTGATCTTATTGACAATAATGAAATGATCGTATAAAAATAATAACTTCATCTTTATTCAATGGCGGGCATTTCTATGATTTGATGGTGGGTTTCGATTCATTTCTTTTTTTTTTTTTTTTTTTACTGTTGTTATTTTCTTTTCCATAAATACAAACCATCTGTTTTCATGCATTTAATTTCGCTTTCCGTTTTCTCGATTAAATTTTTTCGATATAAGCATTCTAAATGGGATATGTTTTCATTGAGATATTTTGCTAAATAACTAGATCGCTATCACCCGGAGATTCCGAGCACGTTCCCAGTATATTTTCTATCAAATTCGTATCAAGCCAACTAAGGTGTCTCCACGTAGTCGTTCGACCTACATGAAATAGCATTAGAAACCTTCTTCAAAACACATTCTACCGTCTTAAAAAACGATTTATTAGAGCGTAGTCGGGGGTGCCTAATGCTTGATAAAATAAGGGATTCACAGAACTGAAAAGTCTATTCAAACAGCAACAAGTATTTCTGTCGAGTTTACGATGGTGCTACTTGAACCTTGAGTATAACTTTACGGAGAGTAAGGAATATTTCGTGGATAACTTCCTCCTTCCTCTCTCTCTCTCTCTCTCTCTCTCTCTCTCTCTCTCTCTCTCTCTCCTCTGATTAAACATTAAAAAGAATTAGCATTTTAAATGATAGGAAATGTTTTAGGTGGAAGATGGGTCGGAAATGCATATTTGAATATAGATTCAAGAAAAACAGAGTCATAATTTAAAATATTGTATCTTTTACGAGCTGCATAAATGAAGTCGAATAACTTCAACCAAGATTAAAACCAGGATTATGGATTTCGTTCGATAGGAACTTCTGCTTCGATAGAGAAATACAGGGTGTGGTAAAAGAACCTCTCAGAATCATATTCCTAAATAAACATTTCAACAGAAAAAGCACTGTATGCACCGTTCCAAACTGAAAAAAAAAAGCGGTAAAAGTTACATGAAGACACTGTTGACACATTCCTAATTTCATAAGTGGCAAGGTGCAGCAGAAAAACTTGCTACAAGTCTTTTTGTTACAGCTTGTATAACAATTTCTCATGGAAGTTGAATGCAAAAATAAAAAGTACCTTCAGGAAATTGTAGGGTTGATTGTTGTTGGCATTCCATCGCTTACGACGTCGAGGGTTCCAGTTGATCCGATCAACGGAACAGTCTGCTCGTGAAATTAACGTGCAAGTGGCTGAGCACTCCATAGACACGTGTACCCTTAACGTAGTTCGCGGGGATATTCAGCATGACACAGAGTGTGACAAGGCTAGCCCTTTGAATTACAGGCACAACAGAAACAGGAAGTAAGAGTGAGAGCAAGTTGTGGTGAAAGAGTAGAGCAGGGTTTGCCACCATCCCCTGCCGGAGCCACGTGGAGCATTAGGTGTTTTCGCTCAATAAACACTCACAACGCCCGGTCTGGGAATCGAAACCGTGTTCCTAAGACCGCGAATCCGCTGCCCTAACCACTGGGCCATTGCGCCTCCACAGGGTTGATTGTAACAACTCGAAATATACCTTTTATTTTATTAACTCCAGGTTTAATATGGAAACAAATAATTGCGGAGTTGGAGATTCAGAGTGATCGCTTCAGTAAATTTAGACAGTACGAGCCGTAAATCTATCGCATTCGTACTAATAGCTTGATCCTTAAGATCTCATGAACGACAAAAGTGGTAGCGTCTTCCTACTTAGACTCTTAAAGTAACTATTTATTTTCTTCACTCTGGTCATGGTAAAGGTTTGACGCCGATGACCTTTGTTTAGAATTAGAACATTAAATGAGTGAACCTTCATTTAGTTAAAGTGATTTAGCGTAATAATAGATACTATATTTGCCACAAGGGTTACAGCTAAGGGACGCTTAGATACATAAAATCATAATAATGCTATAACAACTATTCAGAATCATCCAAGGTGTAATTATCGCTCTTTAGAAAACAAAATTCTTTGGGTCTCGATTGCGAACCGAAACATTAAAATGAAAACTTGAATAGTTTTCTGTCTTAACCTGGGAAACGCTTGTTCTCTATTTGTATATTCTAGGAGTTTTCAATGTGGGTTTAAATTGTTAATTCACTGGTTATAGTTTCTAGTACTGGGTAAGCTGCGAGTGAAAATGAGAATGATCTTGCTAATATTTATTTGAATTTTCTTACATTTCTATTAACCTATATCGTTTATATTTACATGTATACAAATATTTGGTTTAATGAAATAGCATTCATGATATAAACTTAATTGTTAAAGATTTTTGTCATACAACATGCTAGATAATATTATGAAAGTAGTTCATAGTTATTGGAAATAGAATAAATAGATAGAGTTAGTATTACAGCATATGAGTAATGTGTGTCTGATCTAACATTTCAACTCAAGGTCAGTACCTTTGTCGCACACAGCACAAGCATGTTAAGTAAGGAAAAGTAGAAGAGAGCGAGAGACCATCGAATTGGGCAAAGTGACATAGTACCCTGTGGAATACTGAGCAATTCTATCTGAAAGTGAATTCGCCAACATTTTATAACTGTAATGAAAAGTTTCTGTAACTTTCGATCGCGTCATTTGGCGGGAAAACTCGCACACTTGTTTTGAAGTTCCCCGCGTCAACCATAGCATGTCAGCCAATGCTAATTGGTCGAGCCATATTCGCGTAGTTGTTAATACCTTTTATTGTGATACAAGTCGTGGTCCAGAGCAGCGAAACCTGAGAGCAATGGTTCAGAATTCAGTAGAAGCCTCGCTATGAATGTATTCTTTTGTGAATAATGAAGGAGCTTTATCTTTTATGAGATTCAGAGGTTTAATTCGAAGGGTCATCCACAGTTAGACCTCACCATGAATGATTTAGCCAAAATCACGTTAGTTCTTGTTCCCGAGGTGAGGAACTGATTTCTGGTTTTAAAATATGTATTAGCCATGTCGATTGTGTTGTAGAATCGATAGTTCGAACCCAGTTACCAGCTATAAAGCATTCTCTAAACACATGAATCCACTTACCTCTAGATATGAACTACATGATTAAACAGCTCACTGATCTAAGTAACGCGGGTTCGAATACAACTAGTGTTTCATTAATTGGTGGTACTGAGTTCATTTTCTTCCGTAGGTGTTGCGTAAATTAAAAAATGTTTCACAGACTAGCCTACATTAGATGCATTCTGTAAATACAAAGTTTTCGCTATTAACTGGTGTGTGCCAACGGGTTATAGGACTTAGTGACAGGTTAGCGATGTCTTATTACTTTTTTTGTGTGTGGTATCTTCATAAAATTGAAGTAATATTTCTATGTAGATATATGCCAGTCCGCTTCCACTAACTCTGTGTAATAATCTCAAGAAATAATTATGTAATATCCAACAGCCTTCTCCTTTCAACCATCATCACCATCATCATAACCAATGATAATATGGATTTAATTATCCAAATTTACAAGGCAGCGAACTGGCAGAATCGTTAGCACGCTGGGCAAAATGTCAAGCGGCATTCTTTACGTTCTGAGTTCAAATTCCGTTGATGTCGACATTGCCTTTCCTCCTTTCTGTATCGATAAAATAAATACCAGTTGATCACTAGGATCGATGTAATCGACAAACGTCCTCACTCGAAATTAAAATGCTAGTCTTATGCCAAAATTTGAAACCAGTATTTCGTTTGTTTTTGCATCCTGAGTTCAAATCCAGCCGATGTCGACCTTGCTTTTTATCCTTTCGGGGTTTATAAAATAATTAACTAGTCCAGTCCTGGGGCAGATGTAATCAACTAGACCCTTCTCCTATATTTTCAGGCCTTTACCTGTAGTAGAAAGGATCATCAGCATCTCCATCTCTACCACCACCACCACCAGCACTAACACGATAGTTATAGCTACTACTATTACTACCTCCACCAACAACAACATAAACAATGATACAACTACCACAACCATCATCACGACTATCACGAATATAACAACAACAACAACAACCTTAACTATCAATACTAACAATACTACTACCAGTACCATCACCATAACCGATGGTACGGATACCACAACCACTACTTTAACACAACTACCACCGCTACTACGTTTAGCATTAATGCAACCACTTCCGCTATTATGATTGATTATTACAGCTACCATTACATGTACTAGCACCAGTACCACTATAACTAGTAACATAACTAGCACAATTATCACTAGAGCTACTACCTTAACCAGTGAGACAATTACCACTGCTACCACCCACACTGTCACGAGTTTTATCACACTAACACCCACACCTAATCCTTATCTCTCCACCCGCCCACCCATAATAAACACTACAATCTAAATTGATATCACCACCACTGGTACCACCACTGCCTAGCCTACCACCACCAAAAACACTACTACCGATACAGTTGCCTTTATCATTATTATTATTATTATTATTATTATTATTATTATTATCATTATTGATACAGAGAAATGCTACAACAATCGACAGCTGCCATCATCATCATCATCATCGTCGTCATCGCCGTTATCATCAGCTTTATCATCAATATCACCAACACTACCAACACCACCATCGCTTTATTGTTAGTTGTTCTGTATTTTATGATTAAACATTTTCCTTATGCTCTACTTTTAAAATAAACTATTTTCCTTCTAATATATGTATTGACATTATTTTTGCAAAATTACCGATCTTCTTCCTATTATCTGATGTTTTGCTTTTGTTTTTATTTCACTTATTTTTCCCTCCAATTTCCCACTTTCCATCCTTTTTCTAATGACATTTCTCATCACTTTACTTCCTTGTTTTTAATTCAATCTCTTTGTGTCTTATGAGATCAGTAACATTCACCTTTTACGAGTGGCCCTTTATTTACTTAATAATACAAAATAGATTTCAATTAATCATATAAAGAACAGAGTTTCTTTTGATAGCATTGTCTTTTCAGTACAGCACTGCATCCAGTTCATACAACTAAAAGCCAGGGCCAGCCTTAAGAGGTGCCAGGCCCAATTGGGAGCAATTGGTCTAGTCAGCTTGAGGCCGACCCTGACAAAAGCAGTTTTTAAACTAATGAAAACCAAAGCATTGACTCTCTTAACTAAAAGTGATTCCAACCATGACAGTAAATAGAAGTCTTTCTCTAAAAATACAAAAACAATATCAACAAATCACTTCTTAAGGAGTTTTCATATCAAAGACCCTGAAGTCTATGTTATTCTCATTCCTAGATTCTTATATCTAAAATCTGTGAATACTTATTTTATTATAATTCTAGGAAGAGAAATTCATATTTGTTGAATATATTTTCATAAGTACCACTATGTCAGTGGCACATAAAAAGCACCATGCAAGCATGGTCGATGCCAGTACCTCCTGACTGGCCCTCATGTCAGTGGCACATAAAAAGCACCCACAACACTCTTGGAGTGGTTGGCATTAGAAAGAGCATCCAGCTGTAGAAATATTGCCAGATTACATTGGAGCCTGGTGCAACCTCCTGGCAAACTGTCCAACCTTCCATCAAACTGTCCAACCCATGCCAGCATAGAAAGCGGACATTAAACATTGACGATGTCAATGACGATGATGATGATGATGATGACTTTGTTCCAGGTCACAGTAAAAGAGTTTCTTATAATAATTGCCTATGTCACTGGTTTTGCCATTTCTATTCTCCTTTTTGTCATCAAGCTCAAATCCAAACATTTTTTGATATCTTTTTAACTCTTAAAACTAATTTTCTGATATTTTGAGATCCATAACTTGTTGGTTTCTAATCTCTTTCTTTTGAGCCTGTGATATCTCTAATTTCAAAACGATTTGAAATCTATAATCCTCCCTATTTCTACTCTCTAATTCCTGATATCTTTACCTCATACATGAGCATATTAATAATCCATAATTCTTTGAATATTTTTGATAGTTCTGCAGCATCTGAGATTAATAATTTGATGATATATTTCAAATTTATATTTCTTTGCGATATTTTTGGCAAATTGTTGCAGAGGCACATCTGTTTGGATACTTTTTCTACAAAGTTTGTAAAATTGATAAAAAAAACTTTTGAAGTTAAATTATAAAAACACAATATTCAGAGGGAAATTGTTTGTTTTCTAAAACATGTTTTTCCCCCCCACATGAAAATGGTCTGATTCTTGAAAGAAACAATATTTATTTCATGTGAGGTTAAAAAAAAAAAAGGATTGCTATTTAAGTCTAAGAATCTCATAATTTATTGATAGCAGTTTGAATAAATATTTAAGCTGAAAATTAGATTAAATTTCAAGAATATATTAAAGTGTAGGAGCATATGTTTGTGTGTGTGTGTGTGTATTAATACATGTATATATGTATATGTATGTGTACATGTGTACTCACGCACATGTGTGTGTGTTTGTGTGTGTGTGTGTGTGTGTGTGTGTGTGTGTGTGTTTGTGTGTGTGTGTATGTTGATAGATAGATAGATAGATAGAAGTGAGTGGTGCATCAGAAAGTGTAATTATGCTCACAGTAATTCTATACAATGCACAAAAACTCAGCCGTTTAGAAGTGCAGATATTTAACACATTGAGCTGCGGCTCTAACTTCCAGATATTTTATTTCTCCAAGTTTCAGCTCCCAGTCCTTGCGTAATAATTCTCAGATGGGGAAGAAGGCTCGAAGAGAGACCTCTTGCTTAGAGTTTAACAGTCTACTTTAAATGTTGGTTGATATCCTGTTTGCCTTGCATTCAGTTTGGTGGTCTACAAATGTTTAATTAAATTAAAACTGATGGACACATTAGTATGTGTCCATTTGTTCTAATTTAATTAAATTCTATATTTTTGTGCAGCTCAGGATTTCTCTGCATTTAAATTGATGTAATGATTGCATTGTTTAATTAAATGGAGTTGCTTGAAACGATCGTACTGCATTATCTCTGGATATCCTTG
>JAOPJW010000001.1:184576856-184587715 GCA_027122535.1 Octopus maya | reverse complement strand
GTTTCGTATGCTGAGGACATGCCAAACATTTTTATAACATGTCTGGTGTCCTAACACAATCATCAGAAACTGCCCACATGGCATAACAAACTAAAAATGGGACGAGAGAAAAGGCAAGAAGCAAGAATATATAAAAAGTGGAAGGTTGCAAAAGCAGAAATGAGAAAGCAATCAGACAGAAACGAAAGAGGAATAAGAGTTATTTCCCTTAGACCATAAAATATAAGGCTGAAAAAAAAAAGTGATTTAGAGGTTATATTACAGTTATTTAATCTAGTTGGGGGGTGGGAGAGGTACTTGCCAATTCTCCAAGAGTAACTTAGGGCATATGCTTACAGCTGTTGAAAATTTTGATTCTAAGGTTCAACAGTGACTTACAGTTCTTAGATCTGAAAAGGATCTGAGTTCTTTCAGCTTACACATAACATATGGTGTGGATTTTTCAATTATTTGCTACTGACCAAAGTTTGGCAATACAATGCCTCTACTTCTACTAAGAGACCTTACTTGCTTCCCAACCACTTTGTAACCTGTCTTTCCCTGTTCTCTATTCTGCATGAACATCCTCATCCACCCCCCAATTCCTCCCACTCCCACAATAGCCATTCCTCAAATGCTCTGCTTGTTTATATCTCGAAATGGCTCCAATGAAAGTTGTATTAATTTTCTTAGGTCGTTCAATTTGCCTCAATTGATCAATGTACTTATAATGACTACTGGAAACAGCTGTAAACCAAATTTGCTTGGAAATAGGTGAAAGTGGGCAACAGGAAGGGTATCGGGCCAGAGAAAACCTTCCTCAAGGAATTCTTCTGTCTGACCCTCTTTTACTCTTTTACTTGTTTCAGTCTTTTGACTGTGGCCATGCTGGAGCACCGCCTTGCATGTATTGGTTTCTTTCACTTTAATTTTTATGATGATAGGGTTCGATGTAATGTGTTAGTTTCTATCCAGTGATTAAAATCTCCTCATTATTAACTTAATGAGATTGTGCCCTAAAATTTATTTAAAAGAATACATCAGCATAAAGAAGTGTGTTTCGTTAACAAATGAAAAATCAAAGGTAAATGCTGTCAGCTGTTATGACCTCAGCAGTATTCTTGAAGGATTGTTTAGAAATTTCCTTGTTTAGATTTAAGCTGAATTCAAGAAGACAAAGTTTAGATGTGAGCAAGAATTTACTTCCAAGTAAAAAAAAAAAAAAAATGACACATTTTGTAAGCCATACAGTTGGTAAGGCTTCACTTAACTGAGATTGAGTACAAGCTAGAATCTGTGGTCAAAACGATATTGTTGCTGGGATCAAAAAATATACAACACGTTTCTCAGAAAGAACATTTTCTAAAATTATGAAATATAATAAGATTTTTTTTTTTTTTTTTTTGGTCAAATTTGCAAACAGTTCAATAATTTGTGAATATTTTGGCAAATAGCAAATTATGAAACTTAACTAATTCTAAGAAAGGACCCACTGCTAGTGGGCCATAAGACTGCTGCTGGATCAGAGCTGACTTAATAACAATTGTTTTAGATAATTAAGTGTTGAAACAACTGGTTATTTTATTGTTACCATTTTACATCAAAAGTGAAAAATATATACATTAATTCCAGAAACACTAGAAATCTAAATCCATTTTAAACCATGGTGAAGACTCTGAGAGTAATCTTAATGCAAGGTTTACCTTTTGTGTGTGTGTGTGTTTGTGTAAATATATCTGATAATGCTTAGACACTAGGTTAATAAGACAATGTTTTAGCACAAATATTACAAATGTATGGTTCTGTTAATTATAAAGGCTTAAGGGTTAATAAATTACTTTGTTGAAAGTATTATCTGACATGTATATCACAGTGGAATGTTTTCTAACCTGTATGAATACGTTTGTGATTAGATAAATGGCAATTTAGAGAGAATGATTTACCACAGATATCACAATGGAATGGTTTCTCTCCTGTGTGAATACGTCGATGGGTTAGTAAATTGATATTCTGAGAGAATGATTTACCACAGATATCACAGTGATATGGTTTCTCACCTGTGTGAATACGTTTGTGTTTAGATAAATGACTACCATCAGAGAATGATTTACCACAAATATCACAGTGATATGGTTTCTCACCTGTATGAATACGTCTATGAGTCAATAAGTGACTATTCCCAGAGAATGCTTTACCACAAATGTCACAGCGGTATGGTTTCTCCCCTGTGTGAATACGTTTGTGGTTAGATAAATATTCATTAGTAGAGAACTTTTTGCTACAGATATCACAGTGGTATGGTTTTTCTCCTGTATGAATACGTTTATGAGATATTAAACGACCTTTCTGAGATAATGATTTACCACAGATATCACAGTGATATTGTTTCTTCCCTGTATGAATACGCTTGTGGTTAGATAAATTGCCATTAGCATTGAAAGTTTTACCACAGATATCACAATGATATGGCTTTTCTCCTGTATGAATACGTTTATGGGTTAATAAATTAGAACTTTGGGAGAATGTCATACCACAGATAGCACACAGGTATGGTTTCTCACCTGTGTGAATACGTTTGTGCTTAGACAAATGACTGTTTACAGAGAATGCTTTACCACAGATATCACAATGATATGGTTTCTCACCTGTATGCATGCGCTTATGTTTCAATAAATTGCTATTTTCAGAGAATGATTTACCACAGATATCACAGTGATATGGTTTCTCACCTGTATGAATACGTTTGTGATTCAGTAAATTACTGTTTTCAGAAAATGCTTTACCACAAATATCACAGTGGAATGGCTTTTCTCCTGTATGAGTATGTTTGTGTTTCAGTAAGCTACATTTTACAGAGAATGCTTTGCCACAGATATCACAATGATATGGTTTCTCACCTGTATGCATACGTACATGTTTCAATAAATTACTATTTATAGAAAATGATTTACCACAAATATCACAGTGATACGGCTTTTCCCCTGTATGAATACGTTTGTGGTTTAACAAGTTACTATTTTGAGAGAAAGTTTTACCACAAACATGACAATGATATGGTTTCTCTCCTGTATGAATGCGTTTGTGGTTAGACAAACATTGATTTGTAGAGAACCTTTTACCACATGTATCACAATTGTAAAGTTTTGAATTTGTGTGGATTAATTTATGTTGGATTAAATATCTTCCTATCTTAAAAGACTTCCCACAGATGTCACACAGGTATATCTTCCCTGTATGAGCCTTATCAGGCTCTCTTTCATTATGAATGCAACTCTCACTCAATTTCTTCTCCATGATTTCAAATCTTCTTTGCAAAATAGAAAAACTACTTTTCTTCTGTAATGTGCATCAGAGAACTATTTTTCTAAATATTTTCAATGAAGACTTTTTTTTTCAGTCATAAGGGAACTGGGTAAGATGGAATCTTGAACTTAGACATCAGTCATTTAAAATTATGAAAGACATTATTACGTAAGAGGAAAGCCTCAGTAAATGTTGATGATACATCACCACAAAAATAATATGGAGTCTTTGTAATTATGTGTTGCCAATAAAGGAAATCTATTGGAATCCATGAGAAATGTTTCACAGAGATAGAACTGAAGATATACAAATAAAGTCTCTTGCTTCCTTGATAACATCTTCAGTTTTCAAATAACCTGAAATATAGAAAAATAAATAATGATATTTCAATGCTGACATATTAGAAAATATGATAATAAGCAGAGGCACTGAAAATAACAGGAAGACAAACATCAGATGGACATACATGAAGGAGAGACATAGTTGTATGGCTATGGAAGTTGAAGAAGTGGATGATGTTAACTGGATTGGCAGCAATAGATGGGGCAACGGGTGAGACAAGATGGATGTGGTAATGACAAGGAGACAGTATTGGAGGAAGGGGTGATATCTATTAGTGTTGTGCTGTCGGTGTAAGAGTTCATCCATCCACCTGTAAAACACACAAAACTATAACTGAAACCAGTAACTTAATGTCCATCTTCCATGCTGGTATGGGTGGGACAGTTTGATAGGAGCCAGCCAGGCAGAAGCCTACACAAGACTTCTGCGACTGTTTTGGCAGGATTTTTACAACTGGATGCCTTTCCTAACACCTACCACCCAGCAAAGTAGACCACATGCTCCTTATGTGGCACAAGCACAGGTAAGGTCAGTTGGATGCCCTCCCAAATGCCAACCACTTTACACTATGGACTGGATGCATTTTAAGTGCCACCTGCATTGACAGGGTCACCAAGTATAAGTGGGAGGATATTGCCAAAGAAGCATGATTAGAGAGTGGGGAGGAGAAGTAAGTGTTGAAAACCTAGTTATATAGAAAGGGGGAGGCTCCTGAATAACAATGATACAGAGAAACAGGGCCGTGAGGACAGGATTAGGGAGTGGGAGGAAGGCATTGTGTATGAAGGAGAAGATGTAGATTGGTTTGTTGGGGGGTTAGGGTGTGTGAGAAATTTTCTTGTTACATGTGAGTGGGACACACAGCACTTCTAAACTCAGTTTCACTGATGTGTGCAAGTCTTATCAAGAACCACATATCACCAGACATCTTGATCCATGTCATTTCCTCCAAGAGGCCCAACTTCCTGAGATCAGTCCTTACCACTTCATCCCATGTCTTCCTCAGTCTCTCTCTTCCACTTCTTTATGCAGCACATTTATACACATCACATGTCCAAACCAATGCAGTCTTCGCTCACTTGCTTCCTACATTTCATTCCTCTTAAGCCCAACTTTTCTCTCAATACATTTGCACTTTGTTGTACATCCAGTGGAGTGTAATGCCTTCATTTCTCTCCAGTCAACACTTGCCTTCTGCATAGAGAGCCCAATTGCCCCTACCTCTCCAACACCACTATGGACACACATAATTTCATGCTCGTCCACACATGTATTCACACGCGCTTGCCCACATACATACACCACTCTTACATATGCACATGCACAGCCTAATTCATCCAGGTCACCATCATTATCTCTCCTTCATTCAGCTTCTTTCTTCTGGTCATTTCATCATGTTGATCTGTTAATCCCTACACATTTCTTACTCTCTCAACACTTTCTGTCAAAGCACATAGGCTCAAAATGTCAAAGACTTTCCCATTCTTCCTAAGCATCAACCTAATGCACCTGCTTGTTGTTTCCTCACCTGTCTTCATCTTTTGTTTCCTGTAAATTTGAAAATTTGGAATTTGGAAACTGAAATTTGAAATCTGAAATCGAAATCGAACCGAATCCGACGACTGGCACCCATGCCAACCTCTCCTTCATTGAACACTAAACTCTGCTTGCGAAGACCTGTTGGGGCAAGTGAAATCGTAATTGGACCATACTCGATGACTGGCACCTGTGCCAGTGGAGTACTAACAGTACTGTCGAGCATGTTCATTGCCAGAGCAGCTGTCTGGCTTCCGTGCTAGTGGCCCGTAAATAGCATCATTTGAGCGTAATCGCTACCAGCGTCGCTTTCTAGTACTTGTGCTGGTGGCACGTTAGAAAATAATTCGAGCGAGGTCATTGCCACTGTCGCTGGACTGGCTCCCGTGCAGGTGGCATGTAAAAAACACCATTTTGAGCTTGGCCGTTGCCAGTAGCGTGTAACTGGCCCTCGTGCCGGTGAGACGTAAAAGCACCCACTACACTCTCGGAGTGGTTGGCGTTAGGAAGGACATCCAGCTGTAGAAATTCTGCCAGATCAGATTGGAGCCTGGTGCAGCCTTCTGGCTCACCAGTCCTCAGTCAATTCGTCCAACCCATGCTAGCATGGAAAGCGGATATTAAACGATGATGATGATGATGTTGATGATATACAGTAATACTTCACATTACTAGGACCCGCTTTACGAGACCCCCGGGTTCAAAAGTTTTATTTTTCTATCACAAGATCCAAATTTTAAACAACGTGCAAAAGTTTCTTTTACCATAACAAATGCTTCTGCATGTTACCAAGAAATCTATAGAGAGCAAAAAAGCTTCTAAACAAACAACTCTAGATTTGTCCCCTATTATAACAATGCCTTAGCTTATAGTGGCTTCAAAGATAGGTTAATCTATAATCTATAATCCCTCTAATAAGAATCAAAATAAATAGATCTAATGGCATCAAAGATAAAGTAATACAAAACCCCTCTAGTATTAATCAGAATAATAATGATAAGAAACCTAAAAATAAGCCAATGAAAATTAGATGGTTTTCCCCTCTTTTTTTCCTTTAGTATAAAAACTAACATAGATAAAACATCCCTGTCTCTCCTAGATAAACAGTTTCCAGCCAGTCACAGATACAGGAAAGTATTTAATAGGCGTTCTGTGAAATTATCATATAGTTCCTGTCCCAATATGAAGAGTATCATGACATGTGGTCAATACCAAAAGCCTAAATCCAGTTGCAATTGTGGCGACCCAGGATTCTGGCCACGTGACCAATGATGTGTGATTAAATCTATGAATTATGAGACAGAAGTTACTGCAACCCTGAATAATAATACAACGGATAAGAAGACCTATATTGGATTATGTGAAGGTGAATTTAAAAATCGCCATGCCAATCACATAGCCTCCTTCTGACATGGAGACAAAAATAAAGCTACTACGTTGGCTAGCTACGTATGGAGTTTGAAAGATAATGAAACACTGGATGTGATTAAATGGAAAGTAATTGAGAAATCGATACCTTATGTCAATGGATTGAATAAATGTAGGCTTTGCTTGGTTGCAAGAGCGCCGATCTTGTTCAGTTCTAAGATCCCTAACTCTCTACTGAACTCAGAAACTTTCAGTAGTTGCAAGCATTTCTATAAATATATTTTGAAGAATTGGAAAATTCTGCCATATTCCTGATTAACTTGATATCTAAGGAGAATAGCTCTTTTAATTTTTACTTTTTATTTTTACATTTTAGGTTTCGGTTTCCGTTTTTCATTTTCCATTTTTGACTTTCTACGTTTTTTTTTATATACAGTTTTTTACCTTTCTTCTATTGCTCAATTTTTTTTAGTTCATCGTCATTTGTGGTTTGCGCCCAAAGTGTATGTTTGAGTATTTCTCAATGTGTTAAACTATTAGTAGCGCTTAAAGGGCACATGTATTGTGTCCTTTAAGTAAATAATATTTATCTCTCACCAGATGGACTACTTGCTTTGCTGAAATTTCTATCAGTACATTATATATATTCTTTTAATTGTTTCAGCCATTTAACTTTGTCCGTGCTGGAGCGCTGCCTTGATTGTTTTTTTTAATTAAAAACAAATCGACCCCAGGACTTATTTTTTTAAAATTCTGCTTCTTATTCTATTGGTCTCTTTTGCTGATGAATTTATTTATTTACTTATTTACTTATGAATTTAACCAGATGAATTTTAATTTATCACTTTAATCTTTTTCAGATTTGGTCGGAAGAAAGTGGTAATTGTGTCTTTATTTTTGCAAGGGTCAGCTGGTATAGCAATGGCCTTAATCTCCAACATTTATGCTATATATGTGTTACGTTTTATCACTGCTATTGGTGGTGCTGGATCCTACGTTCCTTCGGTTGTCTTTGGTAAGCAAACAACAATAAAACACCATAAATGTCCACTTTTAAATTTGAATGCAAAGTAAAGGCTATTTGCCAACATAATGTGGGTTGTCCTAAAAGGGACGATGTTACCGTTGTTTTAACCCAAAGAAACATCGTTTCTAGCTAGTTATACGACACACTATCTGTCTCCTTGGTTGCTGAACTCTCTCTTCAAAGATATAAGGACACAGAGCTTTTGTGTCGTATAGCCAGCTAGAAACGATGTTTCTATGGGTTAAAACAGCAATACCATTGTCCCTTTCAGGACAGCCACATTATGTTGGAAAATAGCATTCGCTGCTCCAATGTCTTCTTGGCTCTACCTCATCCACAGGTTCCTATACATCACATGACCAGTGAAGTTTCTTCTCTTGAACACTGCAACTGATGCCTTTTATACCCAGTTTTTCGCTTAAGACATTTTCACCCTTTTGTATGTACACGCTGACATTGCACATCCAGCAGAGCCTACTAGCTTCATTTCTTTCAAGCCTTTGCATGTCCTCTGTTTTGATACACAAGCATCATACAATCTGCCTTTCACTCTGAGAGAGAGGGGCCCTTTGTAACCAACAAAGGTAGCAGCCCTCTGAACTTTACCCAGATCATTCATATTCTAGCAACTGCCCTTTCAGAGTTTCCTCCTCCATTGCTAACTTAGGTAATGGAAACTATCAACTATTTCTAAGGACATTTGAGTGTATCTCTTTCCTTTATAATTCTCAGTGCTTATTGTATCTGTGCATCTGCCACACACAAAGACTAATTTCTCTGTTAACCTTCTTGTAATACCGCTGCATTTCTTATATGTCCGTAGCTTGCACTGGGTATACCATATAAAGTTTCTACCAACACCTTTTCTACTCATGGAACAGGGCCATCTCCCCGAAGAGATTAGAGAGTTATCTGTTTTCTTACTTACTGGGATTTTGGTCTTTGCTAAACTAACTCTAAGGCCCATTGATTCCACACCTTGCTTCCATACTTGAAATTTCTTCTCAAAGTTCTGGTAGTGATTCAGCAATAAGAAAACGTATCCCAGATGTCCTCCCTGTGTCCAGGGATCGACTTGCCAAAACTCTCCAGCTCCCTTTATGCTGTACTACTTGCATACAACCAGAAGGCTTTTGTTTCCAGTCCATTCTTTGACATCGTCAGTCCACAAACGTCTTTGATGACCTCATTTTCTGTCTGTCTGTCCCTCCTTCTCTCTCCTTCTCTCTCTCCCTACATATTTTCAGTCAGGATGATTTTGAGCAATGATCCATGGTATACTCTTTACTCTTTTACTTAAAACCAGCGGCCTAGCATATTGAAAAAATCTGAAGATTCAGAAAAATCATATTATATACATATAAGAGGTATGACCACTAAGTGGACATCCTTTTTGCTAGAAGTAGACCGCCTATGGTCTGACCACTAAGAAAAGATTGTTCTCAAGAAAATTCAGCAAACACCAGAACGTAAGCGAGCAAGACATGAAAAGATACAAAGTATAAAGATTAATCATAGACCGATTTCGTTGTCACCACTTACGTAATTACTTACGTAATTGTTCATAACTCTTCAGTATGATCGTCTTGGCAATATAATTTGCAGAACTATACACGAGACGTCCGCATGAGATTGAACATGTATACAGTTCTACCAATTACATTTGGGGTTATATTTCAAAAGTTTTTTCTCTGGGTTTTGTTTTGTTTCAGATACATGTATATATTCCTTCTTATGTGTGTGAGGCTTTGATTATCTGAAGATATTAAAGAAGTGTAGAAAAGAAGTGTATGTATAGATATATTCTGTTTTATGGGGGAGCGTTTGGGGATATTTGCCTGTTTGTTTAGGGTATAATTTGTAGCTAAGTAAAAAATCTTACGAGTTTGTAGGTAAACTCGTGGTTACAAATATATATCTAAACGATCAGTTTGGCTTTGTAGCTGTTTCGCTCCCTACTGACGGTGGCAGAGGGAAGCAAACCACGTCTGTGCACTTCAAGTGTCCATGAGTATACGACAGGCTTCTTTCAGTTTCCATCTATCAAATCCACTCACAACTCTTTGGTCAGCTCGAGGCTATAGTAGAAGACACTTGCCCAAGGTGCCTTGATGCATTTATGGGTATATTAATTTGAATATTTCCTGAATTCAAATATGGCGATACAACAGAAACGGTCGACGGCTTTCTTTGGTGAATTCAATAATTAAAAATGTGATTTTCTCTATTCCTAGTTTTGTTGTATAATTCTCTGAATTTCTTAAAACTCTTCTAAATACTATTTAGATCCATTCGTCATCCACGAGGAATTACTTTGGATGTGTATTCTACTTGCATTTATTGGTGTCTGATTGCTGGATATTGTTAACCAAATTCATTTAAAGATGAGTGATTTATTGACATCTGCCTGGATTTTTTAATTCCTTTTTTCTTTTTACTATACATGTGTGTGTGTGCATGTGTGCATATATGTATGTATTATTCTTTTATACTCTAGGCACAAGGCCCAAAATGTTGGAGGAGGGGCCCAGTCGATTAGATCAACCTCAGTACGCAACTAGTACTTAATTTATCGATCCCGAAAGGATGAAAGGCAAAGTCGACCTCGGCAGCATTTGAACTCAGATCGTAAAGACAGATGAAATACTGCTAATCATTTTTCCCGGCGTGCTATCGTTCTGTATCTACGTATGTATGTATGTATATATGTATGTATGTATGTATGTATGTATGTATGTATGTATGTATATCATATATCCCCTTTTTATATTATCATCTTCGTTATTGCTGTCATCATTGTATCAAATTCTAGCTGCTGAAGTCTCTTCGGTGGACAGTAGAATGAAATCTTCCATTGCCGTCGAAATGATGTTTGGCACCGGATACATCATCCTCTACTCACTTATTTTGTGAGGACCTGGAGGCCTTTGATGATCATAATATCAATTCCGTCACTGGTGCTCGGTATCACCTATATCTGGTAAGTATGCATGTGTGTACGCATTCATAGATGGGTGTATGGTCAATGGATTTATGTTTATGTGACTGTATGCATGTCTATCGATGTAAGTATGGCTGAGTGTTTGTATCAATGTATGCATGTATGATTGTATGCGTTTATATATATGGATGGATTTAAGTATGTGTTGGTGTCATCATCATCATCATCGTTTAACGTCCGATTTCCATGCTAGCATGAGTTGGACGATTTGACTGAGGACTAGTGGAACCAGATGGCTACACCAGGTTCCAATCTGATTTGGCAGAGTTTCTACAGCTGGATGCCCTTCCTAACGCCAACCAC
>JAOPJW010000001.1:183964298-183975117 GCA_027122535.1 Octopus maya | reverse complement strand
ATCGATAGAATAAGTACTAGGCTTATAAGGAGTAAGTTCTGAGATCAATTTGCCGCAGTCAAATAACTAGAACAATTAAAAGAAAAGAAAGTTGATCATCATCATCATCATCATCATTGTTGTTTAACGTCCGTTTTCCCTGCTGGCATGGGTTGGACGGTTTGACTGGGGACTGGCAAATAAGGGGCTGCACCAGGCTCCAATCTGATCAGACAAAGTTTCTACAGCTGGATGCCCTTCCTAATGCTAACCACTCCGAGATTGTAGTGGGTTCTTTTTCCATGCCACCGTATTTTGTTATGGGACATTTCCAAATTTCCTTTTATGTTTCCATCTTGTTTTCTGATCAATATTTCCATTCATTTGCAGATTTTTGCCAATTCCACGTCAAAATGGCCTCGAGGTCTGTTGAATATGTTGGAACATTACAGGCTACCACATATCGGACACCACCATAGTGGAATTGGTAAGTCTCCAGATTCTTCGTATCTTCAAGAACTACCATTATTGTTTCTTATTGAGTTAAGTTTTAAATTTTATTCATTTCATTTTTTTATATCTTTTTATACATACTAACATGGAGCAGATAGGTGGGGTTTTTTTTTGTTTGCATATATTTGGAGAACATGTTGTATAACTGGATGGATGTTTTAAATGTCTTCATACTAAGCTTCACATATTTAAGTAGGTGTCGAGCCTGTCGTCCATCAGGAAGACTAAAGCTAAGCAGCAGTATCTTTACTTCTGTTTTTCCATGGTAGCATGGGTTAGATCAGTACATTATTGAGGTATTGTTTTACATCTGGGTGCCTTTCTTGTTGCTAACCCTTGTTTTTCAAGTGAGGGATTTCTTATTTCACATGGGTTGGAAAGTACAGAATCAGCAGACAGGAGAAAGGACAGCATCTCTCTGCTCTTGGAGGAGCAATTCTTTGGAGACACAGCAAATGCAAACAAGGACTTAGAGATCAGGGCTGTGGAGTCAGAGTCTGAAACAATTAAGGGGTTGGAGTCTGAAAAATTATACTGACTCTGACTCTGACTCTGACTCTTTATTCTTTAATATAAACCAGTTATAAGATATAGGCTGACTCAAAGTACAAGTGTATGCATATGCTTTATGAGATATGTAGACCACAATTACTTAATTACATAAAGAGGAGTCGGAGTCAGAGTTGCCAATAGTAGAGGAGTCAGAATCAGAGTTGAAGCCTTTTGTTTCAACTCCACAGCCCCGATAGAGACACAGCAAATAAGCACATAGATGCAAAACAAGGTGGGACAAAAACAGTCCTCGAATACTGTCTGATGAGTGATTATGTAAAATGACTTTGTAGGGTAAGTTTGAGAGGCTGGATCTGGTTTGAACACAAAACAAGTGGACTATTTGGGCCAGAATGGTCAGTTTAATTGCTAAAGAATTAATTCCCTCAGATATCATTTATCAAATAACTATTCAAAACAATTCTTTTTTTTGTTTTCAATTCTTAGATGACTGCTTGAATATTGCCAACATCTTCCGCAAGTTAATGAATAATGGTTACGAAATCCAAAGAACCGATATCTCACATTACCAAAGAACACGACCATCCCAACAGTGACTGAAACATCATCAGAAGTTGATAGATTCTTTAAAATGTCTTTCATAAGAGGTTTTTTTTCGTAAATATTTAACAGAAAAACCATCGGTTGTATAGTTTTTGATAAACTACTTATTTTTTTTTTTTTTAGAAAATATGGCCAGGGATCTTCTCAGTCGAAGCCATTCGCAAAGGTTGATATGAGGGAATCCAGGGTTCAATACCTTGCCGTATGTAGTTATGTCCCTTTAGGCTCTGAGTTCAAATTCTGCTGAAGTTTGTTTTTTTTATTTGTCCTCTTTGAATGGTTGGTAAAATAAATACCAGTAAACAACTGAGTTTGATCGAATGTCCATTCCCCCACCCACCCCTGGCCATGTGTCAATATTGGAAATCAATTATGGCACTGGTATGGCCGTGTAGTTAAGAAGTTCACTGCAGGACACAACCCCCAATGTGCAATGCCTTTGGCAAGTGTCTTTTTTTTTTCTCTTACAGCCCTGGGCCAACCAGTGTGAATTTGTGATTTTCGTACATGGAAACTGTGCAGAAGCCCGTCGCGTGTGTTTGTGTGCATGTCTTTGTGTTTGACTCCTCCCCCATGCCACATCACTTGACAACATCAACCAGTGTTGGTTGGTTTGTTTACATCCCATTAATAGTGGTTCAGCAAAGGAGATTAATACAAGTACTAAGGTATTTTCGATGTTGCTGTTGTTATTATTATTATTATTCAAGTCACTGCCTGGAATCGAATTCAGAATCTTGGAGTTAATAGCCTGTCCTCTTAACCACTACGCCATATGCCCGTGGGCATATGGTTAAGAGCGTGGGCTACTAATGCCAAGATTCTGAGTTCGATTCCAGGCAGTGACTTGAATAACAATAATAATTATATCGAAAATACCTTAGGAATGTAGTTTCGAAATTTCCCCAAAACACCTGATGAAGGCTGGAGGGTATATCAGCTGAAACATTGTGTTAACAACAAACAAGATGAGGACAAATATCCGTCAAGTGTAAATAAAGTGTTCAAATTATTCTTATATATTTTCAAGATAACGATTGGAAACTCCTTCACTCCCACACACCACCACAAGATAAATACAAGCAACACACACACAGACATGACAAACATAAGATGGAAAATCTCTTTCCTGAAACCAATTTCAAAATTTCAAGAAATCATTTTGTAAATAAAATGTTAACAAAGACAAAAAAATTAAAGAAAAACTTTTTTGTTGATATTTGTTCATAATTTTAAATCTTTACAATGATCTTTTTTTTAAAAAAAAAAAAAAATGTTGTTTTGTATTTAAATATTAAATTTGACGAGGAAGAAATTATGATTTCACCAATGATTTGTAATTAGTCTTTTGTTGAATATATACAGCAAATGTGTGTGTCTTTCCCTTCATTATATTTTATTATGGCTACAGTTTAACGAGGAGTCACCATAAATTTTAAACTTAATTTTTCTGTAAATTCAAAACGTGAAATTCTTTGCAAAAAAAGAAATCTTAAAAGCTGTGACAGTAGACTCTGCATGTGATGACAAAATCTGCTGCATCATCATCATCATCATCATCATCATTTAATGTCCATTTTCCTTGCTGGCATGGATTGGATGGTTCAACAGGAACTGGCAAATCTGCTGACTGCTTTGGTATGGTTCCCATGGTTGGATGCCCTTCCTGATAATGCCAACCACATTTACAGAGTGTGGAATGAGTGCTTTTTCCATGGTACCATCAGCAGTGAGGTTACCAAGACAATCCCTAATCCTTCCCAGTAGCATTGAGGAATGGAAAAGCATCTTGCATTGGAAGAGAAATATTGCTGTCTCAAATGGAGAGAAAGAAAGAAAGCAGAGAAAAATGGTGAGGAGTGGGGAAGGAGGGACATACACTCAAGTTACAGTGAGGGGTGTGTAGTGAAGTGGAACAGGGACTGGAGAGGGTGGAAAGTGGGAGCTAGTGGTGCAGGTGGGCAGAGAATTTAATGAGTAGGGTAGAGGGAGAGGGTGTTAGGAGGTTATGTTGTGGGGGAAAGGATTTAACAGGAACATATTGTGCAGGTAGGTATGTGAGGAGGGAATGGAGGTGTGTACAGTGATGGTGAGGGAAGGTAGGTTGGTGGGGAAGTAGGGACATGGGCACAAAGGACACATTTTTACTTTTGGCTGTAATTTAGCTGAGCAGATTTTCTTAATTACAGCAGCAAATCACCAGTTGTTTCAGTCCTTTATCATCTCCATCTGTGAGACTCAAAATCTGAAGATCATTTCTCACCACTTCACCCCACATCTTCCTGGGTCTACCCTTTCTACAAGTTCCCTCCCCTTTATGCAGCTCTCCTCTTCCATACTAGTGTAGGCTTCTCTCTTGCATCCTTCAACTGATGCCTCGTATCCAGTTTTTCTCTCAAAACAGTCACCATTCGTCGTACGTGCACACTGATATCATACACTCAACAGAGCATGTTGGCTTCATTTCTTTCAAGCCTTCACATGTTCTCTGCAGCCACAGCCTATGTTTCACTAACATGTAGCAATGCTGTTTGTATATATGCAAGGGAGAGGCCCTTCTTTACCAACAAAGGCAGTAACTCTGAACTTTGCCCAGTCAGTTTTATTCAAGACATGGGATGAGGTGGTGAAACATGACCTTTGAACATTGGGCCTCAGAGGCAATGACAAAAGACTGAGACCTCTGGAGGTATGCTGTGACTGAGAAGACCCAGCAAATAAAGTGAGTTCACAGCTGTAACCTACACCAGTGCCGCATAACCAGCCCACTCAAAAGTACCTTGGATTGTAGGGTGGCATGCCGTACTTGAAGAGACCTATTGAGTCAAGTACATCAACAGCAACAGCAATATCAAATCAAATGGAATTTGTAGTTGTGAGCCCCGTGCTGGTAACATGTAAAAAGCATCATCCGAACGCGGCCTTTGCCAGTGCCACTTTGACTGGCTTCCGTGCCAGTGCCACATAAAAAGCACCATCCAATTGTGGTCAATGCCAGCTCCTCTGGCCCCTGTGCTGGTGGCACGTAAAAAGCACCCACTACACTCTTGGAGTGGTTAGCATTAGGAAGGGCATCCAGCTGTGGAAACACTGCTAGATCAGATTGGGGTCAAGTGTAGCCTCCTGGCTTCCCAGACCCCAGTTGAATCATCCAACCCATGCCAGCAGGGAAAACGGACGTTAAATGATGATGATGGAAACTATCAACTACTTCTAAAGATTTCCTTGGCCATTTGATGAAGTTTTCTTTCCCGTACATTCTTAGTGTTTACTGTAGCTGCACACCTGCCACATACAAAGTCTACAGCAGAGGAAATGCAAAGATGAGAAAAAGATTAACAGAGGAGTTAGTGTCTGTGTGCGGCAGATATGCTGCTGTCTCACTGCATGGACAGTGTTGTACTCTTTGTCAATAATGCTTCTCACAAACTCAGATAAACTCCAGATTAAGGAGTGCACAGGCTTGAGACAGACATTAATGCTTTATTACTGAGGTGTGACCTACAAACAAATGAGCTGTAAAAACACCTTGTTGCATTTGAATCCTGAGATTCCTGTTCATTTAAGCCAAGGTAGACATAACCATTTGACAAAAATGAGATTGAGAACATAATTACTAGGCAAAATGCTGGGGTCAATATAACCATCTAAAATTGCTGGGAAATATATTTTATGCTCAGCACTGTTAATGGCATTTGTCTAATCAATAGTATTGATGAGAGAGAGAGAGAGAGAGAGAGAGAGAGAGAGAAAGGAGCAATAGTCTGTCGTGATTGTTGTTTCAGGTTAAATATATAAAAGCTGTGTTATTGATTTAGGTTAAACCCCAGTGGGACATGAATAAAGTTTCCACACCTGAACTAGATTGACTGCTCAAGTTCACTGATTCTTTCATTTCATAAATACAGACTGGCTTAATGGCAGGTGCAAACTAAAAATAGTTACAGGTGAAACAGAAAAGTTATTGAATTTAGTTTCCTAATCATCGTAATTCAAATACCTTCTTCATTGTTTTCATAATTAAAAAAAGAAAAAGAACCCACTGGCCCCATTTTTGTGCTCTTTGTTCTGTTTGCACAAAAGACTCATCGTGTGTGTGTGTGTTTGATAGCATCTCTTTACCTTGGCACTGCATGATAGTCGTAAACAAATAACCATCACACAAAAGATGCCCTTCCTTTCCAATCAACAGTGAAAACATGTCTGGTTATGAGGGGGAAGCATGTTACCTTGCTTAGAAGCAGGTGACGGTTGGCAACAGAAAGAGCATCCTGCTGTATAAAATCTGTTTTAATGAATTCAGTCTGACCCACGAAAGCATAGAAAAGTAAATGTTAAAATGATGATGAGGAGAAAGAACCAAACCAATTTCAGGTAAATTTTTAGTATTTATGAAAAAAACAAACAAGCAAAACATGCATGGTTGTGTGGTAAGAAGTTTGCTTCCCAACAACATGATTCCAGGTTCAGTCCCACTGCACAGCACTCTGAACAAGTGACTTCTACTACAGCTTAGGGCCAACCAAAGCCTTGTGAGTGGATTTCGTAAACAGAGACTGAAAGAAGTCCATTGTAGCAGTTTGGCAAAAGAGATCAATAGAATAAGTACCAGGCTTAAATGAAAAATAAATCCTGGGGCTGATTCATTTGACTAAAATTCCTGAAGGTGGCGCCCCAGCATGGCTACAGTCTTAAGACTAAAATAAGGAAAAGATAGAAGATAATTAGTATGAAAATCTTGTTTAAACAATTTAAAAACTGGAAATTGGCCCCTTTGTTTGTTTGTTTTGTAGATGAGTGGTAGGAATAGGTAGATATTGCTGAAAGTATTGTACTGGCTGTATATATTGGCATGTCGTTTATCATAAGGGATCAGCTGCTCCCAGAATACGAAGACCATATTTTCTCAAGGAGTTTCATTGCACTTATTGGTCTCACAAAGGTAACGGACTTTCAACAAAGCCATTCTCAATTAATATGCAACAAGGCTGTTTACACAAATACTAACTTTCACATTGAAAGAAATTAGCTTTTAACACACACACACATACAGGTGCACACACACACACACACACACATACAGGTGCACACACACACACATAGATAAATAAATGAAATAAACTGTATCCTGGAGAAACTGAACACACAAAACGTATTTTGAGAAAAAACAGATTTGAAAAGTTGACCGTTTCTTTCCTGATGCCATTGTTTTTGCTCTGAGAGACTTTGAAGAGGATTCTATAACTACTTAATGGTTTATTTCTGACAAATAAACCACATTCAACAACTAAGAGGAGTTTTTATTAAATACGTTTCAAAATAGTAAAATTAAACAGTTATAAAATCTTTGGCCATGCTGGAGCACAAACTTGGAGGGTTTTTAGTTGAATATATCAATCCTAGAACTCGTTCCTTTTTCTTTTTTTTTTTTTGCTTCTTTTTAGAACCTGGTACTTACTTATTTTATCAGTCACTTTTGACAAACTGCTAAGTTACAGGAACATAAACACACCAGCATTGGTTGTCATGCAGTGGTAGGGGGAGACACAAAGACACACACACAATAGACTTCTTTCAGTTTTTGTCTACTACAGCTAGTCACAAGGCTTTGGCCGGCCTGAGGCTATAGCAGAAGACACTTGCCCAAGGCACCATGCAGTGGGACTGAACCCGGAACCATGTGGTTGGGGAGTAAACTTCTTACCACACAGTGATGCCTGTACTTGACTGAAAAAATCTTTTTAAATAGCGAAATAGAAATTTTAAAAAATTCAAAGTAAAACAATGCAGCCCAGCATGGCCACAGCTTCCTGCCAGGAACCAGAAAAATTGTTATATTTGACAAGTTGGAGCTTGGCAAGCTTTTGAAAAGCTTTTGAGAATTAGAGGAGATGAATTATATTATTAAATAGTTACCCCTTCCAAGCAGAGTTTTTTTTGCCTTTTTTGTCTTGCAAGGTATTTGGTGACCCTCTCAGAGATGGTGCCACATGAAAAGGAACCAAGCACACTCTGTAAAATGGTTGATATTGGGAAGGGCATCCAGCTGTAGAAACTATGCCAAAACGATGACCCAATATGGCTCCCAGCCTTGTCAGCCCCTGTCAACCATCCAACTCATGCCAGCATGGCAAACGAATAATGATGATGATGATGATGTGTTTTACTATAATTAATTAGAAGAGTTTCATTTCTAAAACTGCTGTGTACTTGCTGTTTAGAGACTGCAGTTTGAAGAATTCTTTGATCCTCTGTCGAATAAATACTGTTGTGCAGACCATTTTGATCTTTTCTTCTACTGTGGTAGGATATGTCAAAAATATATATATGGAAACTAAATATGGTGACTTAGACTCTGTACTACAATAACCCAAAATGGTGAAGCTCTGCTACTGTTAAGTATGGAGTGGCAGAATATTTCCTACTTACATTTTACACCAAATGACCAGGTAAAATATGAGGGGTTTTTTTTGTTTTGTTTTTTTTTGCCACACCCTGTATAATTGCCTGTAAATATGGTGATGTAAGAACAATAAATTGAGATTGTGTAGCTGTGGCATTCTTAGAGTGAAATAAATGAAAAGAGTGATGGATCTAGTAAGGTAATACGAATGGATTTGAAATGGATCTATATACATCCACACGCATATGTAAAGATGCCATGTTCTGTGAGAGAACTTACTGATTCATTGATTGATCTACATTGAGAAAAACTATTGATTTAAAAATCAATCTGATGAAAATTAAAAGTAAAAAAATGTTATAAAAAAAAAAAATGATTTTTGAATGAAAAAAGAAAGCAATAAGTTATATAATGTATAGTAATTTATCTTTTAAATTTTATTTATTTTCTTTAAAATCAGTAAAACAAAAATCAAAAACGAAGCAAAAATTTTGCTGCAGTTTATTTTGATAAAATTCCAAAAATGAAAGAATGTATTTTTTATTTCTAATTGCAAAGAGCTCTACCGCTTTCCAAAGGTAACACATAAAAATGGAGTTTGGTACTAAACAGAAATTATGGCCAGATTTTAAGGCCTCAATTAATTGATGGTTTCCTCATTATTGCTTTATGTTTGCACCAGTTATGAGAGAGAGTGAAATCAATGGATCAGAATAATTAGCCATGTCAGATTGAAAGTTAAGAAACACTTTTAATGACATTTACAGGCCATCAATTAAAACTGATCTAGAAAAGTTAAATTCATGCAAGAAAAAAAAAACCTATTTGTGTTTACAAAGAGGAACTACATTTATAAATCCTTATAAATCTATCTTGACATTTTGTCTGTCAATCCTATCTTACTATTAACAAATCCTCTTCAAGCCTCAACAGCTGGTATCTCTGTAGAGAGGTCAGGTGAGACTCACAATGGATTTCTGCTCCCACATCTGGAAAGTTAGTGCAGCTATTTGATGCACAGGCAGCCCAGACAGCAGCTGAAAGAAGGATATGCAACTGTCATGAAGACAAGTCATTTGCTAACCCACACATGGGCTGTGTATTCTGACCACCAGAACTGGCTGATTTGGTGCCACCCCCATTCCTCACCCAGGGTGAGTTCATCCACCCCTACATTAACCACGACACTCAGTCCTTTTCCTTCTAAATGTTTGCTCCTTGGAATTTCCTCCCGACCCATGTTTTTTGCTGCAACTATTGAAAGAGAAACAGCAGCTGTGTTGATATTATTGGTCTTGGACAACTTGTAAAACCCCTTCCATCTCACAAAATTATGAAATAAAGAAACAGGTGTAAGTTAAAAGGGGAAAATCCCATGGAGCTAAAGAAGGGGGCTGTTTATAACTATGGCCGTCATGGTTGGCAAGGCCAGAAAAAGTGAGCAGTGAAAACAACTTGTCAGTTTGTTTTGATAAGATAACATAAATAATATGCAGAGTAAGATTCTAAGTTTACAGAGAAAATATAAAGTTTAAAAGTTATGATCTGGATGTTTATGATAATGGTGCCAGTAAAAGAATCAGTCATTCCACTCAGCCAAACTGTTTCTAAATAACTCACACCAACTTTTCATCAATCACTTCTCACAAGAATTGAAATACAAAGTACAAGAGAGTTGTTTCCAACGGCATTGCCGCCTGACACTAGGAAACATCACACTATGTCAGCTGGTCTAAGTGTCCAACAAAGGAAATGGTCACCATGACCCACTGGAAATAGCAGCCAAATTTCCCACAAATCACATCCGGCTAGCTTGAATTTGTAAATAACGTAAAAATACATTGGAGAGTCTAATTGTATAAATACAAAAAATCAAAACACACACACACACACACATACAGAATATAACATTTTGCACTGAAATTTGCTCGGGTTGACTTTGCTTTTTATCCTTTTGGAGTCGATAAATTAAGTACCAGTTGAACACTGGAGATGCTGTAATTGACTGACCCCTTCCCTCAAAACTTCAGGCTTTGAGCTTAGAATAAGCTAAGAGAAAACTGTTTACAGGGGAAGGGGGCTCTTTTTTGTTCTCATTTGTACAATAGATCAAGTTCTTCCTTTGCTCCATTGAAACATTTCTCACAAAATCATTCAACAGCTGTTAACATTGTAATGTTTTACTTTGTAATATAAATTTCTGTGTAAGCATTGATCTGAAATGTAGGAATGAGTTGGGATGACATTTTAATGAGTAATAGGATTAAGTTAGAATATTTGATTAATCAATCCCCCACTGCCACCACCAACCCCATTAGCTGATGTCTGTTATGTTGGTTTAATGTTCCTCATGCAAACCATGTAGATTAAATCGATCAAATGTGTTCAAAGGTTGTTGTTAACAGAAATCTATATTCCAAAAACAATATCTTCCCTGAAGGAAAACTGGTTTCCAAATAATAATTCTTAATTGATTATCAGCAATAAATCCCCACCTCCCTGCATTCCACATAAGTAACATTAAAAGTGGAATGAAGCAAAACAGCTTAGGATGCCATTGTATCAGCATGTCAAAGGCAGATGAGTTCCTTGACAGCCAATAGGGGCAATATCCTGTGAGCAGATGGGAACCGAATTTACCAAACATTGAGAAACACTTCAATACAGAAGTTAGACTAATATCCAATTCTATACAAGACAATTAGGGGCCAGAAAGTTCAAAGCCAAATGGGTTGAAAGATTTAAGTGCCATAATAGCAGAAATGCCATTGTAACAACTTGACATCGCACACACACACACACACACAC